>PVHP010013408.1:0-41646 GCA_004024765.1 Zapus hudsonius | reverse complement strand
AGTTTGCTGTTTTTAGAAAAATTCCTAGCAGACTGCTTAGTGAGGTAAAAAGAATAAAATTTGCATGAAAAATATCACCATTGAAAAGCTTAATATTTTTATAATGATCAAGAACCAAATGGAAGCTGGGCACAGTGGTTTCTACCTGTAATCCCAGCCCAAGGGTGACTGAATGAAGAGGACTGCTGTGAGTTCCAAGCCAACCTGGGCTCTAAAGTGATTTTCAGGTAAGTCTGGGCTACAATGAAACCTCGTGTCAACTTTCTCCTTGCTGCAACAAAGAACTCAACCATAAGTGGCTTGTGGAGGAATGGGTCTATTTTGGCTTGCAGACCAGGGGGGAAGCTCCATCATGGCAGGGAAAAGGAAAGCATGAGGACATGAGGACATCAGCTCCTGGCCAACATCAGGTAGACAACAACAACAGGAGAGTGTGCCAAACCTGGCAAAGGGAAACTGGTTATATCACGCATAAGCCCACACCCAACAACACACCTCCAAGAAAATTCTAATTCCAAAACTGCCATCAGCTGGGGATTGAGCATTAAGAACACATTCATTTGGAGGGGCGAAAGGCACCTGGATCAAACCATGTCTAAAATGAGAGAGAGAGAGAGAGAGAGAGAGAGAGAGAGAGAGAGAGAGAGAGAGAGAGAACAAAATGTACTTTTTCCCTCTCATTCTCCCAAATTCCCAATGCAGTGGTAGCCAAAAAAATCTCATTCATGATAAACTGGGTGTGGTGGCACACACCTTTAGTACTAACACACAGGTGTCTAAGGTCAGAGTATCACAGTGAGTTTGAGGCTAGCCTGGACTACAAAGTAAGTACCAAGCCAGCCTCGGCTTAGAGTGAGTCCCCGCCTTAGAAAAAAAAATTACTAGTGGTCAAGTCTTCATTGGAGTGTGATGGGAAAGAGAATTTTCAGAATAGAGATCATAATGATTTTTTTTCTGGAAAGTAAAAAGAGAAAGCAATAAGCTGTAATGATTATAGCAATGCCTGCTTGAGAGGTGAACACTGGTCTACCTAAATGAGTGCAGACAATACCCTAGAGACAAGACAGGGGTAGAGAAGATGGCAATGAAAAAATAAGGGTGAGGAGGAAGAAGAGGAAGAGGGGAGAAGTCTGTAAGATTTAGTCTGCCTATGAAACGATCAACTTTCTGCATGTCCCTCCCTTCTCAAGCACTAATAGGTACTGCATTTACTTCCATCTGCAGCAAATTATGCTCTAAAGAATTTATCTTCTACCTGCAGCCCACCAGAAAGGGTCACTTCATCATTTCTCTGCAGGCTCCACCTCTCTGCCAACCAACACTTGCTCCATAAATATGAATAGACAGTAATAAAATCTCCAATATTTCAGAAAAAAAGCACAAACATGCAACAAACAGAACAATTGACCTAAAGAAATAAAAACTTTAAAAAGTACAAAACTATTTTTATACATGTGAAGATTTCTACGTTGGAAATTCACTGTATCCATAATATCAGAATATGATTCCATGACTGAACAACAAAGAATTTTGAAAAATCACCTTGAAAAGGTAACATGTTTTTGCTGAAACTTAAAAAAATTCCAATAGAAGATCTAAAAGGTAAAGTTGAAAAGTGGGAATAGAAAATGTGAGAGAAAAGGTGAGAAACAGGCAAGTGCTTCACAAATATTAATGTGGATACAAACTGCCTGGAGATCATGTCACATGCGGATTCTGATTCTATACATCCGAGGCCGCATGACTAACCAACCCCTGATGCCAGTGCTGCCTCTCCACAGGCTACATTTCTAGTAGGAAAGACTAAAAAAAATACATGTGTGAATTTTCAGAATAACCAAATATGAGAACAGGAAGGGTGAGAGGTAGAGGAGGCTGAGGAGGGGAGGACAGTCAGAGGAGAGGGAAGGAGCGTGTCCTAGGAGTGGGGTGAGCTCTGTCTGGAGCCAGTGACCCCATCTCCTGAGGGCTGAGTCCTCTTAATGCTCCCCCAGATGCCTGTTCCAGCTTCCCCAAGATGATGCATTTCAGACAGCCTTTCTTCCCTCCTGTTCATCTCATTTCCTCTTCAAACCAATTCAGAGAATCCTGATTAACTCAGTGCTTTCTTTTGCTTAGGAAGATAAAATCTAATAATGACAGAATTGAGACTGGGTCATGCTAACCTGTACTAAAATTACCTATAATTCACTTTAGATTTTGAACCAGGGATGCAACCCTGAACTTTTGGAATGTGGTCCTCATATTAAGAGAGATAATCATAGCAATATTCTGACACTCGTTTTCCTTTCCTGGTTCTCAAAGTGAAAAAAAAATCACAATTTTTAAAACTCTCATAAACAGTCACTATCTACCAGGCCCCACAGGTTCAATTTATAGATCTTAGACTACATGTTTTACATTATAAGTGAAGTTTTAAAGTTCTGGAGAATAAGAAAATGTGTTAACAAATGACACTTAAATATCCAGGTTGTTCTGGGAGCTCAGGAATCATGATACTTGGTAACCTTGCTCTGTTTTAAATCTCTTCATTTCATGATAATTGTTTCAAATTTTTGAATTTATCTTTTATTTAAAAGTACTTTATTACATATTAATTGTAAGATTGAATCTTTCTAGAGAGCTTCAAATTAAATTTGAAACTATTAACCATTTTTGTCCCCAAAAGTACAACCCATAAAATACTCCTGATTATTATTTGAATAATGATAGTTTTAATTATATTGATAATTTCATATATTTATTGACAATTTCATATATGATGCATTTTTAATCAAGTATAAACTTTGTTTGGACACAGCATGTGTTGGTACCACTCCTTCCCTCCTCCCTGCCCCTATTCCACTAAGGGCCCTCCTCAGTGGGCTTGCTGGTGTTCACCATGGAGTTGAGGATTATGGGTTGTTAGAGCTACAGTCAATCATTGGGTGGGGCTGTGGCTCTTACAATCTTCCCACCCCTTCTTCCACAAAATTCCCTGAGCTGTGGTGGTGTGTTTTAAGTCTACTACAGTGTTGAGTTCGTATCAGCTTCTGGATTTCTGCTTTGATATGTTTTGAGTATCCTCAGTGTCTGTCTCCATCATCCTGATGCAGGTTGTTGGGCTGGCCTGGGAAGCAGCACTCTTGCTCATCTCAGCAATTCTTCTGTGGTTTCATCTGGGCCCTAGCTGATGTGTTAGAGGTGGTCCTTCTCCTGCCAGGGAGTCAGCTAATAAATTACCCTCAGTGCCTGCTCTCATTCCTCCCACTCCCACCAAATATCTTCTTCTTCCCAACTTGTCCTCCTCCTATCTTCATGGTTTTTTAACCCCTGGAATTTAGTTAGGGTTGCTTGCATGAGTATGTAGAGGGGAGAGGTTATTTTCTGAAGAATAGGCAACATACCAGTGACCACACCACTGAAGGAAATGACAACCCTTTCCAGAAAAAACCATTAACTATCAATAGTTCCTCATAAAGGCACTCATAAGCCCCTCTCTAACCCATGATGGAATGTTGACAAGCCCAGTCTTGTGAAGGTCTAGTGCAGGTAAGCACAGCTGCTAAGAATTCTTGAATGCAAGTCATGTCAGGTCCAGAAGACAGCATTCTAGAGCACTCTTCTCATCCTCCAGCTCTTACGTACTCCCTCATCCATGATGTTTTTTGATCCTTAGAAGGGGTGATATGAATGTCCCATTTAGGACTGAGGACTCAACAGTCACTTATTCTCAGAAGAGTAAAGAGTCTCCTCATTAGCTTCTGACATGGCAAAAAGAAGTTTCTCTGACCCACCACTAATAGCAACATTGATCTATGGGTCTGAGCATAAATATGAACACTTTGAAATCATGTCCATTTAACATGGAACGGGTATAGATTCTCCCCTGTGGCCTATGACCTCCCAAGCTAGACTCTTTTGACCAGGTTTACAGTACCAAGTATGCAATCCCTCCTGAGGGGTAGGCTTCAAATCCAATCCAAAAACATCCAGTTACTCCCAAAGCAGTCATGCTACTACTATACCAGTGGACACACCATGCCTGGCAGATTGATTATGTCGCATGCACAGTCCACAGCTGGGTAAGATGTTGATGACTTTTCTCCCCCCGCAGGCTACATAGTACCTTTTGGAACTGGGAACACTAGTCAACCAGGAAGCCATTTCCATCCCAATTTCAGCTCAATCTGTGTCCTGCAAATAACGACCGTTTTGATAAGAATATTTGGGAAAGAATGGAGAAATTTAAGCCAAAAAAATATCACTTAGTATTTCTTTATGTAAATGAGTTCAGATCTCCAGAACCCATGGAAAGCTGGGAGCATTTCTCAGTGTCAGTAGTCACAGCACGTCCATGGTGAGATGAGAGGCAGCAACAGAAGAATCCCAGAAGCTTGCAGGCCAGTTAGCCTGGCAAACACCACGGTGAGCAGAGACCTTGTCACAAAAGCTGTGGAAGGCAAGGACTGACACATGAGGTTGTCCTCTGACCTCCACATGTGTGAGACACACACACACACACGCCCACCCCCATTCGCACATGCACGAGAGAGAGAGAGAGAGAGAGAGAGAGAGAGAGAGAGAGAGATATTTAAGTACTTAGCAACTCAGAAAGTAAAATATAAAAATTATAAGAAAAGCATCATTATTTAGAGACATTTGGGTATAATTGTAGCAGTCTATAATTATCACTCTAAATTTAAAGTTGTACTTTGGAAAGATTAATTAGCAAATAGCAAAGTGAAAGGATATTTAGAAAAATGGTAAATGAATGAATGATTACATAAAAATTGGCTTAAAAAATAAAAAGTTTTACAAATTTGAACTTTTTCTAGAGTTTTTATTTTAGTGAAAAACTCAAATTTCTCTAAGATCACATCAATTTCACCCATCATAGTTATTCACTTATTCAGTGAGGCTTTACAATGCATCCCCTTCTATTATTAGCCTTCCGTGCTGCAGAATTCTTTCATCAGATCACTCATTATATCCAGTCCTAGAAGTTTCCTCTCCTCTAAAACAAAGAATGGTGGAAGATTTACTAATGTGTTTGCTATTTCTTATGTCAGCTAAAAAATAATGCTCTACTAAGTCATCTATTAGAATGATGTGCTTTAATGAATGGGATGCACTGCACATCCCAAATTTCATTATGCAGGCCCTAAAGCTTTCTGCTGTCTTTGCAACTAAACACAGTAACAGACCTGAATGGATTCTGTCCATATCTCCTTGCCCATCCCACAGAAACAGACAGAAACTGGCCCCATGTACTGACTTGATAATGCACACTTTGCTGACCGCCTTCCCTGTTTCAGTTTCCCTAACCCTGCATCAGTGTTTCCTTCGTCTTCCAAATAAATCCCTTGCACATCAGTCCTAGGCTTGGCATCTGCCTCTAATAGAGCACAACCAAGAAAATGTTCCCAGGATTGATCCAAGGAAAGAACGTTCGGGATGGGATTATAGCATTGTATCACCTGCCTGATAGATGGCCACAATATCAAATAACATCTGAGGTCTAAGAAACATGGTGATAATTAATGGCATGCAACTGTATCACAGTTACCAAGGTTCTAACTTGTGAACTGTAGAAAACAAGATAGGGAGAATGAACCTTTTGAGGAAGAACCCTGAGCAACGTCTCAGAAAGCATACAAAACAGAAAAGGGTAAGTAACAAGAAGTTAAGCATAAACTATTGCATCTTGCCTTCCTATCACTATGAAGAAGGCACTGCACTTACACTACCTCTTTGGCTTCTAGAGATTGCATAACACACTTTAAAAATTTGTTCCAAATTATTTATTAGGTGACTAAGAGGGCTACCACTTTTTAACAGACCCAAAGCAATAGAGCTCTATAGCAGATTCAAATTAGGAAACAAGCAGCCCTGCCACTTAAGCCATATGACCTGAAAGGCTCAAAGATTCCAGAGGTGTCCATTTGCCCAAAAGGATGCCCTATGGATTATCTGGCCAGCTCTGCCTGGGGAAACATCGTGCATACCCCTTAAATCCTTCGTTACTATCTGTAAGAGAAAACTATGGGCCTCTATAAGAAACACAGTTCCTAACAACACTGAAACCTATTGTACACCTAGTGTCTGTGCAGGGTATGTTCATCATAGCTGCATAGTGTCACCACAAAGTACTAAGGTTGGGCCAGGTGTGGTGGTGCACTCCTTTAATCCCAGCACTTGGGAGGCAGAGGTAGAAGGAGTTCTAGGCCACCCTGAGGCTACAGAATGAATTACAGGTTAGCCTGAGCTACAGCTTGAAAAAAACAAAAAACAAAAAATGTGAAACAAAGTACTAATGTTGAATTGACACAGCAACAACTTGTCTCATGAAAATATCACCTTTAGGATCTGAGCTGAGCAGAACCCAGCCAAAGGGACAATAGGTATAAAAGCAAACCTAGACCCCCTGCTGTCCTGCTCTGTCCAGAGATTCCAATCTCTCTCTCATTCTTAAGTGATGAGGTTTTTGGATATTATTTTACTTTTCTGTCCATGAGCATGTGGTATGCCTGTGTATGCATGTTCATGTGTATGTGTGCATGTGCACACTTGTGGAGGCCAAAGGACAACCTTCGATGTTGTCCTCAGTAATGTCACCACCTCTTCTTAAGAAAGGACCTCTTACCTAGAGCTCACCAACTAGGCTAGACTGGCTAGCCAGCAACCTCTAAGGATCCCCCTGTCTCTGCCTCTCCAGTACTGGGAAACAGGCACACACCACCACTCCAGACATTGTTCCATGGGCCTCATGCCTACAAGGCAAGCACTTTACCCAGTGAGCCATTTCCCACCCCCTTTAGGAGTTCTCAATGACTAAAAGATAAAGAAGTAGGAAAGCTCGAGTCTGACTCACAATTTAATTAACCTGGCATATTTGTTTTACTGAAAATACTTGCATAATTACGTTCCACTCAAGTGGTCCTTAAAGAGAGTGGTAAGGAAAATATCACTTCAGTGGGCGTATCTTGGCTGATAATTGAAATGCTGGGAAGATTAGGTCCAGTGAAAGAAAGCATCAGAAAGGCTAGAAATCCTGGAAAACAACTTTATCTTTTTATAATTCATCCTAGTGTCAGGGCAACTATCTAGCCTGAATAACACTAATCTAAAAGAATCATTAGACAAAATGAGATCTGAACACAAACATCCCTTATTTGCACAGGATTCCATTAGTGAGTCTGGCACACAGCTATCAGACTTGTCTTCACGGAGTAGGGAGAGCAGGGAGCAGCAGATGGAATTTAACATCATGATCTCCCGTCACCTTCGTCATCCAGCACTCTTCACGAATGTGTCATTCTTGAAAAAGATTGGTCATCTGGATCCTGGTTTTCTACTGTATGTGTGGTGTGTGTACATGTGTGTATCTGTGTGTGCTTCCATGTGGAGGCCAGAGGTCAATGTTGACTGTCTTCCCCTCAGTCACTCTCCACCTTATTGTTTTGAAAGGGTCTTTCGCTGGACCTGTAGCCCATAGACTAGCTAGGCGCTAAGCCCCAGAAATCTTCCTGTCTTCACCTTGCGGTGTTGGGACATGTACCACTGCACCAGGATTTTACATGGGTGATGGGGATCTGAACTCGGGTCCT
Source organism: Zapus hudsonius (assembly GCA_004024765.1). Classification (NCBI taxonomy): domain Eukaryota; kingdom Metazoa; phylum Chordata; class Mammalia; order Rodentia; family Dipodidae; genus Zapus; species Zapus hudsonius. The sequence continues at coordinate 34,057 of PVHP010013408.1, read as the reverse complement.
CATACTTGCATGGCAGGCAATTTACCTACTGAGCCATTTCACCAGCCCCTGGATACCAGTAAGAGAACTAAAAATTACCATAACTATATGGTATAGATGGGCGGACACATGCTGGAAAGCACACACACACACACACACACACACACACACACACCCATACATGCATGAGCTGTCACGGAGTACCTTTTCTAACTTCTGACTTTTAAGACTTCTGGAGTTATGACATAAGATCCCTTCTACTTCCATTACTGTGATCACATCTGCCGTTTTTTTTTTTTTTCATCCCTTTCTGTTTGCCTTTTCTGTCACATGTAACTTTCATGGCGCTCGTTTTCACATAGGAAAGTTTGCCTTTACACTAATATCTCTATACTATAGAGCATTTCTTACCTTTAAATTCACACATGGAATGGGCTAAGCATTGCTATGTCAAGATTTCTGTTGTCCTAAAAAGAAAAATAAATAAGAGATATTGGTTATCTTTATTCAATGTATAGGACTGTGAATATTTTTCCAAAAATGTATTTATTTAAAATTTTCCTTACTTCTGAACTTAAAGCCATGCAAGTACTTGTATCAGATAGCTAAAGTTTCTTAAATAATTTTTATTTCTCTCTCTTTCTCTTTCTCTCTTTCTCTCTCTCTTTCTCTCTCTCGCTTTCTCTCTCTGTGTATGTGTCTACATGTGTGAGATAACTTTAAAGGATTTTTTAATATTATTTTTGTGAGAGTATAGGTATGCCAGAGCCTTTTACTGCTGCAAATGAACTCCAAATACATGGGACAATTTGTGTGACTGGTTTTATGTGAGTATTGGGGAAGTGAACCCTGACCACCAGGCTTTGTTAGTTGCAAGCTAACACCTTTAACCACTTAGCAATCTCCACAGCTTTGAAGTTTCATATAAATCAATGGACCAATCCTAAATTTATTTCTCATAGTCCCAGCCATGATGAACTTGCAAGTATATGCTTTTCAGAGCAATGGGGTTATTATTTTATTGTTTTGTTTTTGTTTTTGTTTTTGAGGCAAGATCTCACTCTACCCCAGCTACCTGAGAACCAACTCTGTAGCCCAGGCTGGCCTCAAACTCACAGTGATTCTTCTACCTCTGCCTCCCAAATGCTGGAATTAAAGGCATGTGCCACCACGCCCAGCCCAAGATTATGGTTTTAATAAGAGTAAATATAAGAAATTGTTTTTCATGAACATGTCCTGCTTCTGTGTCAGATGCACTGCTAATGTCCATAGTGCTAATAAGACACATTTATTAACCAAGCGTTTGCCAAGTTTTTATTACTTTTCAATCTCCTTGATAGGCACTGGTGATAGAAAGTGAGTAAAACATAGATCATCTTCTCAAGGAATCTACAGCCTATGGATGAAGCAAGCAAGTACATAGCTAACTTTCTACATTTGATACATACTATGCAGAAACAGAGGTAGGTCCAATGGGGACTAGGAGGAGGGAAAAGCTCACACTGCCTGACAGGATCCAAATACCCTCAGATGAAGTATATCACTGAGTTGTGTCTTGAAGGATAAAGAGAAGTTTGCCAGGCTGATAAATCTATGGACTGGGCAATAAGTAAACTTTACCTACCATGGCCTGGAAGCACCACAGAACTAGAGAGCAACAATGGAGGATTTACCCCAGAGAATGACAAGCTCACAATCTAGGATGAGGTTGGACACCGTGCTAGGGACTGCCCTTGAAACTGAGACACAAGGAAAGATATTGAAGGATGTCATGCATGATATCTGTGGGATCAAAATTACACTTGGTAAAAATCATTCCATCACAGAAGAAAACTGGAAAACAGCAAGCTGAGAGAGCAAATGTCGAGCTAGGAGAAATGACCAGAACCTTATCCAGAGGGTGGTTGGGAGTGGAAAACATGGTCTACAGCAACTTTTAGGAAGTGAGCTAAGTGGGATCAAGTGATCTATTTGTATGCAAAGGAATAAAGGGAAGAGCAGAGGGTAACAGAAAAGTGAACCATAACACCCAGGCTTCCAGCACACTGAGTTCAAGCATTTCTTTGGCTTCACTGAGTTAAAAGTTTTACAGATAGAAAAGGTTTGGAGGTCAAGATGAAGAGTTCCTTTTTTTAAAGTGCTGAATTTCAGTCATGTGTGGGACATCCTTTGGGAGATTGACAGGAGGCTGTAATGCAGGGGTGAAGATATAAAAAAAATGGTCAGTGCGGAACAGATAAAAAAGATATATAGTAGGTTTGGGGATCTTTGCTGTTTGTTTTACTTTTTATTGTATGAATTAAAGTTATATAACATAATTTTTGTCTTATAAATACACAGAAGTGACTACTGGCTTTAATTATATAGGCACAGTAGTGTCTCAGTTAAAACTCCCCTCCAAATTGCAATCTGAAATGAAAACTAAACATAAAAATATCACATTGTGAAAATGGTAGACAGAGACTCTACTTGAATAAAGATGAACATTAAGAATTATATAAGCGGTTCATGATGGCAGGCTAGAAGCCACACAGTGTCCCCCAGGGGAACAAAGGTTAGGGTTTTTAGCTGTGATCCAGGCTGTGGAAACAAGCAATAGCCAGTATCTCAACTTCGGACACTTTCCAGCAACAGATTCTACTGATTGGAACCCACATCTAACATAAGGGCACGCCGGAGGCAGTGAGAACAACAGCACAGCCGGCAGGACCTGCTCCAGCGGTCTGAGCCGGCCGCCTTCCCGCCCCACCGGGACCCAGCCCGGCCATCTTCCCACTCCGCCAGGGCCCGGCCGGCTGCCTTCCCACCCTGCCAGGCCACATTCCCACCCAGGGACCCTGCTGCTTTCCCACAGGGACCCGGCTGCTTTCCTGCCCCAAGAGCCGGCTACTTTCCCGCCCTGGGATCCGGCTGCCTTTTCCGCCTGGGGACCCAGTTGCTTTCCTGTCCTGGGACTGGCTGCTTTCAAGCCCGGGGTCCCAGCTGCTCCCCTGTACGGGGACCCAGCAGCCTTTCCCACTCAGGATTTGGGGGCTTTTCCTGCCCGGAGACCGCAGCTGCCTTTGCCACCTGGGGGACGAAGGCTGTCTTTCCTGCCCAGGGACTGAGGCTGCCTGTCCTATCCAGGGACCCAAGGCTGCCTTTCCCGCCAGGGGGACCGCGGATATTTTCCCCCGCCCAGCGAACCGTGGCTGCTTTCCCGCGCAAACCCAGCGGCTACTTCCCCACGCTCAGGGAACTCCGAGGTTCCTTTCCCGTGCCCAGGGAAACCAGCAGCTCCTTTCCGACACCCAGGCAACCCATGTCTGGTTTGCAGAGCCCAGGGAACCTGGCAGCTCCATTCCTGCGCTTGGGGACTCCCGTGGCCACAATCCCATGCCTGAGGAGGTCAGCTGCTCCTTTCTAGTGCTCAAATATCTCAAAGGCATCACACCAACCACGTCAAGTGGAATCAAGATGGGCAGACCTCAACACAAGAATATTAGACAAGCTGAAGAAACCATGCCAAATGACATCAACAATACAACTAAAAGGAGAGAGAAGAGGCAGGCCCGGGAAGACACGACATTAAACCCTGATCATACTGGCACAGATCCTAAGGAGAACTTAATATTAGTCATGCAAGAAAAGATGGACCAACATATTGAAAGGGTACAAAGTCAGCTTATTAGCTTTGCCACCAGGCTTAATATAATAGAGGAGAACCAAATGGACATCAGAAGAGACATATAAGAACTAAAGGCAGGCCAGCAAACTGAAGGTATCAAAAACCAGCTTTCCAAATTAACTGAGGACATCAGCAAATATAAGAATGACTGTCAGGAAGAAGTAATGAAATCAAACCTGGAAATGAAATCACATCTCAACAGGATGATAGAAGCAACCCAAAAAGAAGGTGCAGAAAACAAAAACCATATTGAAATAATAAGAACACCCGAGAATCTCTTACCAACAGGATTAATCACTGGGAAAATAGAACCTGACATGGAAGACAGAACAGAGGAGAATTCGAGAGAAATCAAAACCTTGACAAAATTCAAGAGAGCAAGTGAACAAGACTCAAGGGAAATGTGGGATACCATAAAAAGACCTAATCTCAGGATCATGGGGATCCCAGAAGGAGAAGAAAACCAAACTAGGGGCATAGAAAATATTTTCAACAGAATCATTCAAGAAAACTTCCCATACTTGGCAAGAGATAGTCCTGTACATCTAAGAGAGATATGGAGGATCCCAAACAAATTGGACCAAAGAAGGAACACCCCAAGACATATCTTAGTTACAATGCCAAACATTGAGGATAAAGAGAGAGTCCTTAGAGCAACGAGAGAAAGGAAACTCACGTATAAAGGAAAACCCATCAGAATCATGTAAGACTTCTCCATGGAAACTTTAAAAGCTAGGAGATCTTGGAATAAAGTGATTCTACAACTAAAGAAGAATGAATTCCAACCTAGACTACTCTACCCAGCAAAGTTATCCATCATAATTGATGGAGAAATTGAAGTATTCCATGAGACTAATCAGCTTTACAATTACTTGAGCACAAAGACAAAACTTCAAAAGATACTTCATGAGATATCCCATGCAGACAAAACAAACAACCGACCCCAGGAAAGGAACAGAGAACAAGCAAGGTCACACAAAAGAGATTGCAACAGCAGCTCAGATAACAACATCCATATTCTCTACAACATGGCAAACATCACAGTTATAACTTTGTAAATGGACTCAACTCTCCTATAAAAAGACACAGAATAGCAGGTTGGATCAGGAAAATGGACCCTTCCATCTGTTGCCTTCAAGAAACACACTTTATCGCTAAAGACAGTAACCTACTGAGAGTAAAAGGGTGGAAAACAATTTTCCAGGCATGTGGGAAGAATAAAAAAGCACGTGTGGCTACTCTAATATCTGACAAAATAGACTTTAAACCAATAGCAATAAAAAAGGATGATGATGGCCACTTCCTACTCGTCAAGGGAATAATACAACAAGAAGACATCACTATACTAAATATGTATGCACCTAATGCAAGGGCCCCTCAGTTCATTAGGCATAAATTACTCAAAAGCAAAGCAGATATAGATGCCAACACTATTATAGTAGGAGACTTTAACACTCCACTGTCATCCCTAGACAGATCGTACAAACAACAAACAAGCAGGGAAATCAAGCTGCTAAATGGCACCATAGACAAACTAAGGATAACAGACATTTCCAGAACATTCAACCCCAAGGACACAGATTACACATTCTTCTCAGCAGCGCATAGAACTTTTTCCAAAATTGACTATATAGTGTGCCATAAATCATCCTTCAGCAAATTCAGAAAGGTCAATGTAATCCCCTGCATCATATCAGACCACAATGCATTAAAGCGAGAAATTGACAATGGGAGAGGATCCAAAAATTTCAACAAATACTGGTGACTGAACAACTCGCTCCTGAACAATGAATGGGTCAAACAAGAAGTCAGACAGGAAATTCAGAACTTCCTAGAAACAAATGATAATGAGGATACATCCTTTCAGAACTTGTGGGACACAAGGCAGTTCTAAGGAGGAAATTCATTGCACTAAATGCCTTCATAACAAAGACAGAGAGGTCACAAATCAACCAACTATCCTCACACCTAAGGTCATTAGAACAGATGGAAAAATCCAACCATAGAAGCTGGATACGAAAGGAAATAATTAAGATCAGAGCTGAGATTAATGACTTGGAAACAAAGAAAACAATGGAAAAAATAGACAAATCAAAGAGTCGGTTCTTTGAAAAAGTCAATAAGATCGACAAACCCCTGGCCAACTTAATCAAACGAAAAACTGAGAAGGCCCAAATTAACAAAATGAAAAATGACAAGGGTGAGATCACAACAGATCCTGAGGAGATTGGAAGAATCATCAGGTCATACTTCCAAACCTCTACTCCACAAAATTAGAGAACCTGGAAGAAATGGATGAATTCCTGGACACCTACCAACTTCCAAAGCTCAGACCAGAGCAGATAAAGATCCTAAACAATCTGATAACAATCTCAGAGATTGAATCGGTAATGAAGAACCTCCCCAGATGGAAAAAGCCCAGGGCCAGATGGTTTCTCAGCTGAATTCTACCAAACCTTCATCATAGAACTGAAACCTCTCTTTTTGAAGCTTGTCAGGGACATGGAAAAGGGGGTAGGCTCCCAAACTCCTTCTATGAAGCTAACATTGCCCTAATTCCCAAACCAGGCAAGGATGAAACAAAAAAAGAAAACTACAGACCAATATCCCTGATGAACTTGGATACAAAAATCCTACACAAAGTCCTAGTAAACCGAATACAAACCCATATCAAGTCTATAATTCACCCTGACCAAATCGGCTTCATCCCAGGGATGCAGGAATGGTTCAACATATGCAAGTTAGTAAATATCATTCACCACATTAACAAACTCAATTGTAAAAACCACATGGTCATCTCAATTGATGCTGAGAAGGCTTTTCACAAAATTCAACACCACTTCATGTTCAAAACCCTGGAAATAATAGGCATAGATGGCCTATACCTCCACATGATAAAATCAATATACAGATCTCCTAAAGCACAAATCATCCTCAATGGAGAATGACTCAAGGAGTTCCCACTTAACTCAGGAACAAGACAGGGGTGTCCACTCTCACCACTGCTCTTTTACATAGTGCTTGAAATTCTAGTCCAAGCGATAAGACAGGAGAACAGCATAAAGAGGATACAAATTGGAAAGGAAGAAGTCAAAATATCCGTCTTTGCAGATGACATGATGTTATACATATCAGACCCAAAGAACAGTATTAGTAATTTCTTGAAGGTGATCAATGCCTTCAGCAGAGTCACAGGATACAAAATTAATACAAAAAATCAGTAGCCTTTCTATATATAGAAGACAAACAATCGGAAAAAGATATCAGAGAAACTGTCCCATTCTCTATATCTTCAAACAAAATCAAATACCTGGGAATATCACTAACCAAGCTAGTGAAAGACTTATATAAGGAAAATATTGAAACACTCAAGAGGGAAATAGAGGAGGATGTGACAAGATGGAAAGAAATTCCATGCTCATGGATAGGGAGAACCAATATAGTAAAAATGGCAATCCTGCCAAAAGCAATTTACAGATTCAATGCAATGCCAATAAAAATCCCAACCTCCTTCTTCACAGACATTGAAAAAATAATCCCAAAATTTATTTGGAAGGGTAAGAGACCTCAAATAGCTAACACTATTCTGAATTTAAAAAAAGTACACAGGAGGTATCACCATACCTGACTTTAAAACATACTACAAAGCCATAGTAACTAAAACAGCATGGTATTGGTAGAAAAACAGTCTGACCACTGGAACAGAATTGAACACCCAGCCTTTAATGCAAGTAATTTCAGCTTCTTAGTCTTCGACAAGGGTGCCTACAATGTAAGCTGGGCTAAAGACAGCATATTCAACAAATGGTGCTGGACAAATTGGATAAACACGTGTATAAAAATGAAAATAGACTCTCTCCTTTCACCATGCACAAAGATCAACTCCAAATGGATCAGAGAACTCAATATTAACCATACAACCCTAAACACCCTGGAAGAAAAAATAGGAGGAACCCTACATGAGATAGGAATAGGGAATAAGTTCCTGAACAAATCTCCAGTAGCCCAAAAGTACAACAGTCACTTAACCAATGGGATCTGATCAGACTCAAATGCTTCTGTACAGACAAAAACATCGTTCTTAAAGTCAATAGACCCCCTTCAAACTGCTAAATGATTTTCGCCAGCTACAACTCAGGCAGAGGCCTAATTTCCAGAACCTACAGAGAACTCAAAAAATTAATAACAAAAAAGCAAACTGCCCCTCACATAATGGAGCACTGATCTCAACAGAGAATTCACAGAGGAGGAAACACAAATGCCATTTTCTCACCTGAGAAAGTGCTCAGCATCCTTAAGCATCAGGGAAATGCAAATCAAAAGCACAATGAGATGCCACTTTTCCCCAGTCAGAATGGCAATCATAAAGAAAACCAACAACAATCATTGCTGGAGAGGATGTGGGCAAAAAGGAACCCTCATTCACTGCTGGTGGGATTGCAAACTTGTTCAACCGCTATGGAAAGCAGTGTGGAAACTCCTGAACAGAATGGACACAGAACTACCAATGGACCCAGCTATCTCTCTACTAGGGATCTATCCACAAGATGTCACATCTGGATGCAGAAACATTTGTACAACTATATTTATAGCAGCTCAATTCATAATAGCCAAGAATTGGAATCAACACAAATGCCCATCCATGGAGGAATGAACAGTGAAACTGTGGTATATTTACATGATGGAATTTTACTCTGCTGAAAGGAAAAATGACATATCAAAATTTAGGAAAAAAATGGTCAGACTTCGAGCAGATCTTACTAAATGAACACTCAAAAGAACAGAGAATCAAATGCCGCATATTCTCCCTCATATGCAGTCCTTAACCAGGATAACCATAAACTCTATGCAGACTAGTAGAAAGAAGTGAGAGGTTATGAATGAGGGCTAAGGGATGAGGAGGGGAATGGCTCAAGCATGAGGCTCAACCAAATTAGGTTAAAAAACATAAAATCCTCAAGAGCATAGTGTAACCTATTGTGCAAGTAGTGGGTGTTGACTGGCAAGAGGGGCCATGAGTAGTAGGGGAGAGAGTCTAAGCCTGTGAATCATTGATCAGTCTGACAACCCCTGGTCCCAGCCATGGTTCCTTCCCTCATTGAGCTGTTGACCAAAATGACCCATGAGGTTCCAAAAACAAGACAGAATTCTGTCAAAGCTCTTGAATGCCCTCCCCAGGCCTGAGGCAAAACCCTGTTGCTGAAGAAACCACAGAATGCCATAGACCAGCATCAAGAAACCCTTTGAGGTCCAGAATGGTATCCAGCCCCCAGGAGTCAGTTAGTGTATTGCTGGAAGGCACTGCACAGGCTGCCAGGGGAAACTGATCAATGACAGCTGGAGTAAACAGAGACCACTGACATGAGACACAATCTGCAGCCATGAGTAGGCTGGCCACACTTCCTACTGGGAGAGAACAGCAAACCAAGAAAGGAGCACTAGTGCAATGGAGGAGCCTGGGCCTGGGGGAGACAATCAATAGCTTTTAAATTCGGCCAAATTTTCCACTTAGTGAGGGGGAGCCCTTATCTGGAACTTGGGATTCAGGGCGATAGACACTGTATCCCGTACTCTTGGGCTCCCAAGAAAAGATGCACTATGGGAGCAATTGATGGGGAGGCTACTAAAAATAGAATATAGGTAATCCAGAATTGTGTCTATTTGTTAACCTAGACTGATCTCACTCTCCAATGGAGATTGTGTTTTTACTTTTCAGGATGCAGCGAGAGAGCTGGGGCCCATCTAACCCTACCATCTGACCGTAGGCAGATAGCTGAGATCCTAGCAAGAGATGAGCCACCACAGTCATATCATGGAGGATCCATATGGAACCCAGCAGAGAATGACTGGATGAACAATGGACCCACAGCCACAGCCATTCAATCAACACAGGATAAGCCAGTGAGAAAGAAACCAACGATTTTCAACACAAAGACCCCTAAGCTCACAACATTAAAGCAGCCTTAATACTCACCCACCACGACTCAGGGAACTCAGCGGAAGAGGGGGCGGAAAGATTGTGAGAACCGTGGTGGGGGAGACTATCCAGAGGCATGGCACCCCACAGTAACAACATACTAGGGCCAGGAGAACCTGGCTGAATACTAGGCTATCCATGGTCCCCTGTCACAAGGACTGATCCAGACGACCCATGGAGGAGGATATCCAGCTGATTGGGGATGGGGGAGGGAAGCATTGGGGAATTGGGGATAACAACTCATTGTTTGCCCACTAAATAATGTAACTCATTATGGACAATAAAAAAAACACACAAAAAAAGAATTATATAATTGGCATGGTGGTGCATGTCTTTAAGTCCAGCACTGGGGAGGTAGAGGTAGGAAGAACTCTATGAGTTTGAGGCCAGCCTGAGACTACATAGTGAATTCCAGGTCAGCCTGGACTAAAGCGAGGCCCTACCTCAGAAAACCAAACAAACAAACACACAAAAAAGAAACATTAAGAACAAAGTGTGATGATATAAGCCTATAACATGTCATAAAGATACGCATTACTTTGTGTAAAAAAATATAAAAATTAATAGTTTTATAGAAATCAATCAATAAAGTAATTGTCTCATTTCTGAGAGAAATCAAGTAACCCGTCCTTAGCCTTGCCATTCTCAGAATTAAATTTCCATTCTCCTCCATTGAATTTTATCCATATATGTACTATGCTTATTATATGTTCTCTAATATAATCCAAACAATATCCTGATATGTTTAGTCTGGGCCTTACTTCCAAAGATCCTGGGCAAGAAAGACCTTGTTCTAACCTAAGGTAATTTTTTTTTCAGTCTAATGTGTATTTTAAAAATTGTATATTATAAATGAAGCAATTCTGTCAAGTACTTAAAGAAATGATATTCATATTTTAATCATTCCAGCTGCATAAAGATTACCTTCAAACAAAAACTGATCTCCAAAAGAGGAATACAATGTCCTCTGATGCGGTCAGCTCCCCACATCACAAGGTATTCATCAACATCGCATTCAAATCTATAGTTCAGAGAATGAATTTCTTTTAAAAATTAGGAAAAAAAACAGACCTTATTCTGAATCTTTCTTCCATATGTAGTTGGATTTTGCAGAAAACAGGGTTCTAATCACAATTGGTATGGATTTATGCAAAGAGCTTATATGAGATTTAATGGGTGCTAAGAAAGTCACTCCCTGCATACTGATATGTGATTATGCCTGAAGGTACATAAAGTCAACCCATATCTGGGAACATGCTAAAATAATAAGAGTTTGAAATGCTGCTTTAATTATACATGTCTTTTCTACTTTCATAAAGTACTTACTTTCCCTTACTTGTATTAGAGATATTTAATTGATTATTATTTTAATTTAAATTATATTTCCTTAAAATTATATTTTCTATTATTTTACTTTGAAGTACATTTCCTTAGAATTCCTATTAATCGGAAAATAAAAATATAACTGTTACATGTAAACGTTTCTTATTCAGAAATTCCTAACAGAGCTTTATATTTTCAGTTCAAAGAGGAAAAAACAACATAGTTGTGATTAAATTCGTGTGTCTAGATTAGATAACTAGGGTTTAATATGTTTTGACTTAATATAAAAATTGTTATCATGAACATGGAAAGGTAAGAGACACCCAAGAAAGAAGCACAAAAAAACTTTGCTGTTCCAATTTTTATTTTTGTTTCCAGGTAATATAGTCAAGAAATGGAATTAACATTATTAAAAATTCACCTAGCCAGTTACATGATATGTGCATATAATTTACCTAATTTAATCATTTTAATGCATTTTCTTATTAGTTTGCATTTCATGAAAGAAATCATAAATTTATATAAATACCTGTGTCTGAAAATATGTTCACAGATTATGATGAAGGTAGAATCTGATTGTCTTCCCCTTGAGTGATATGTATTAGTTTAGTGATTTTATATTTGATATAACATAAATGTCAGTTTGAGTCTTCCCTCTCTTGGATAATGTACTCTGGGGCACCCTAGGTGCCAAGGCTTGAGTATTCTCAAGCAGCTTGTTATTGATCATCTCATGCTTCCATAACAAAATAGGAGAGGCTGGGCAACTTAAACAAAAGAGATTTCTTTCTCAGACTTCTAGCGGTGGGGAAGTCCACAGCCAAGGTAGCGGTTGGCTCTGTGTATGAACCAGAGCATGTTCCTGCCTTGTAGATGGTGTTCTTCTTGCTAGCTATGCGGTCTCATGGTAGTGTGCTCTGGTGCCTCCTTCTCAGAGACCATTGGAGGTCCTGAAAAACCCACACAGGCTCATGTGTTGGGTGGGGACATACATTCAAACTGCCACAGGCTTCAACACATGATTTTAAGGGAGGTAGCATTCAGTTTATAACACAGCCCAATAAAAAGTTAGGAGAACACAAAACTAAGGTCCCCTCCAACAAGGCATATGAGTCAGTCAGTGTGGGAGGAGCTTTTTCTCTGCTAAGCATCCAGATGAATCTAGGTTTGGTCAGTGTCCCCAGTGCAACCTCCTGAGAAACCCTGAGTCAAAGCCTCCTAGCTTAATTAATCCTAAATATCTTAATTTCATAAGATGTGTGAGAAAATAAATATTGGTTGTTTAAGCTGCTGAATTCGGGAGTAGTTTTAAATAGTAGCAGATAATGACAGGAAGAATGGCTGAGTTATAAAACAAGAGTCACAAACCAGGTTTTTATGATTATTGATTCTGTCCACTGAACATGCTGCATCGACAATATGTATTTAAACATTCATTATGGCAGTTTATGCATGCACCCCATTTATCCATATAACAACTTTAAGATTTGTCTTATAATTTAAATGTATGTTATATAATTAAATTTAAATTTAGGGGCTGGGGAGATATTTCAAGTGGTTAAAAGTGCTTCTTGCAAAGCCTTCCAGCCTCAGTTCAATTCCCAGCACCCTAAAGCTGAATACCATGTGGCACATAGATCTCTGATCTGTGATGAGGTAACGTCAGGAGAATCTGAAGCTCAGAGGATCGGTTGATTTGCAGCAGCAAGAGATCCTGTCTCAAAGAAGGAGGAACACAGACACCCCGGAGTTGTCCTCTGACGGTCTGTGTGCTGTGTACTCCTGATATCCACCCCACTACACACTGTGGTATGCACATATGCACACAAAAAACTTAAAAATCAATAAATGTTAAAACTAAATTTTTAATAAAAGATTTTGCTATTATAGAGATGACGATGAGTTTTCATATCTCTCTTATGACCACCTTGATCAATGCCATATCACCTCAGGCCTGGACACCCTGAGTGGTCTAACCGCTTTCATGCTTTCATAGTTCCCTCCTGCAATCTATTTGTGAAGTGAGAAAAGGAGAGCTTTGAAGATGTAAATGAAAAGACGGTTTCTCTCCTACATAAAATTCTATCATGACTTCACGTGATTCCTTTTTGATCATTACACTTAATATATCAAAAGGAGGGTGAATGGTCCTAACCATAAAGTCACTTCCTTGGTGCAACCCTTTGCCATTACAACGAAATGCATACAAAGGATCTCACTTCCCTGCATGCCTTTTTCTGTCCCATAAACCTATCATCTATCTGGTCTCTGGGCCTTTGCAACAAAGCAAAGCAAAAGGATGATAAAGGAAATAAAATATGAGATCATAGGTTAAGAATATTATGGCCTCTCTAAAGTATATATTCATTAAGAAATAAAGACAGGATACAGAAAATTTTACATAGCACAATAGCTATAAAAATATCAATATCCCTATTTTTAAAAGTAACTTAAATAAATCTGATTTCTCTGACCAAATTATATTAGTTACCAGTATTGAGGTCAATTCATGTATGTTTTACCTTTATTCTCTGTCACATACTACCTTATACTATCTCTCCTAGAGAGTTGTCTGTGGATCCTCTACAGACAGCTGTACCATTAGAGGGGCCATGTGCTCAGACATTACAACTAAGCATTCTTGAATCTGCCTATTATTCAGGCAACCGCTTCTCATGTGACCACTCAGAATCCATGTCCCTTAGTCATTGTCTTTTATTTTATCTGCCTATCAAAAGGTCTGTCTTGCTGTCTGTGTTTACACCCTTTGATCCATGCTACTCTGAGCCTTGGATAGAGAATCTGCTTTATTACAGATGGTAGTAAATACCTGGGAGACCCAATACCCATCAGTAGGACAAGAAAAGAAAGCTGACTGCCTAGCATGAGAAGAGTCATCTCTCACATCTGCCAGGGCCCAGGAAAAAACAGAGAAAGAGGTGGGTTAAATATGAGTGCTACTCTCACTGCTAGCCTGTGAAACTGATGCAGGGAGGTGGCAGTAGATGTTGAAGAGATTTAAAACTCATCAAAGTAGAAAATCAGAGGCTGAAGAAAGCTCCACACTAGACTTATAACACACCCTCCTGGGCTCAGGGAACATTGTGGAAGAGGGGGCAACAAGAATGTAAGAGCTACAGAATGGGAAGGAGTAGTCTGGGGCACTGAGAGAGTCTGTTCCTCCCCCTGTCCCCCACAGAGACCCTTTGGGTGCATTCATGACCCCACAGTGAACACCAATAACCCCTCTGAGGCCACAATAGTATAACCTGATGGGAATGTGTCCAATCTGAAATATGATTATATAGTGAAGATCTCAATTAATTTTTTTAAAGTCCATTTCTTATTCCTATGCAAGTCCTCCTGCCCTACTTCTGTTCAACAATACACGTCTCTCAGAATTTTTATGTTTTCCAGACAGGAGTACCAAAAAGATAACTCTCCAGGAAATTCTTCTAATCCAGTATTCCTGAGACTACTTGTTAAGAATTATCTTCTTTCTGAAGTGAACCTCACGAGAGCTATGTTGTAGAAAGTAAAATAACTAAGGGAAAGATGCCTCTTAGTTGTTTTTTTTTTTTTAGTTTTTATATCACATGAGACAAAAACTTAACAAAAGTTATGCTTGCAAAACTCAAGAGATTTGCATTGAAGAACTGTAATTAAAAGAAAAATCCTTAAATGTTCCGATAACAATCTCACAGTGCAACTCCACGCCATGAGAGGTGTGAAAGAAGTAACCATTTGAGGAAGAACAGCAAATTAGCCTGTGGATGTGTGTGTGTGTGTGCACACTTGAGCACACACACACGCTTACCATTGGTACTGAGTTAAATGTTGAAATCCCTTCTGTTATTTCTTTCTCCCTCCACTCACTATGTACAACTGCCTCTTCCTGGTGATTTTCTAAATTTTATTCATAGGTGATATGGCTGTGGGACATTCATGTAAGGGCCCACCTGAATGATAGATGCCCTAAAAAGGAAGGAAGCAAGCATCCATTTTTGATTTTAGCATAAATAACCCTACATGTGACTCAGCCCAGGTGGTAAGGGTTGATCACAAATAAAGCAAATGGCTATTCGCATCATATACACTAATCTAATATCTGTATTTTCAAATATGATAGCGCTCCTGTACATAAAACAGCTTTAACAATTAACAAACCCTACTCTTTGAGAGTTTAAAAACCAAAACAAATAATTATTTCACACAGACCCCTATCTAGCTAAATTTTTTATATCAGACATAATTAAAAATTAAAAGGAAGATATATCCCAAAATATCTCTAGTTGTTCTTTAGGCTATAAACTGGGAGATATTTACATGGTACATATTTTTGTCTCATCTTATTACTTATGCATTTGGAGATATAAAACTTTTCTTCATAACTCTAAGCCTAAAACATAAAATAGTGTACCTAAATGTAAAATGGTGTATCTAAAACATAAGAGTTGGATAATCTTTCTGCCTAGTAGTTTAGAAACATTATCCTTATCCTTGGAATAAAGACAATTGGATCTTAATTGGATGATTGGAATAGAATCCTGCTGGTTCCCAGGCAAATTGAACATGTCAGGTTAGAATGAGAGAGAATGCTTGCATCCATTTAGATTGGACACCTGGTAAGGTCCCTGCACCAGTCTCAGAAAAATGGCCAACCAGACATACAAAGTCATGTTCATTTCATTTGCTTTCAGTAGTTTTTTTAAAGCTACAGGCATAGAAAATAAAAGGTTTTATTACAGGACAGATGGGCATGTCTGCTGGGAAGCCATATAACTGACCCACTGAAAACAAAGAAACAATGCCAGTTCCTGCCTGATGACGAAACCACGTGAATGGCTTTCTCTCTGACATCTTTCAAGATAGTTAGTTAAGCGTGTTTGGAAAGTTTCATTGACAGTTAGCTTGGCTATGCTAGGGATTCATCCCACCTAGCTTTAGGAGAGAAAATGGAGGACTGTGTCCACATTGATCTCTGCTATCTGTTAATCCAGTCTACCTGGGACAGCAACTGTTACATTGTTGATCTTCTGGGACTCTTTTACATTTAACACAATGTTCAGTCAGTGACTCCTGGTATAGTTCTTGTGTGGAGACTTAATCCTAAAGTCCACATGGTAATATTTGGAAACAGTGCTTTGGGAGGTCGTTAGGGTTACATGATGACATGAACATGGCCCTCCATGATGCTCCACCACTCATCATGGAATGCCTCCCACCGTAGGATGAGAAAGAAAATAAAATGCCTTCCATATGCTAAATAAGAATTTGATTACTTTTCAATAAATTTGAAATATCAGAATATCAAATATCAGAAATATTTGAAATAGATTTTCTTCCTTTGTAAATTACCCAGTCTATGGTATTCTATTACACCAACAGAAAACAGACTGTGAACTCCCAAATCCTGGTCTTGAAAACATTAAAAATTCAGATTCTTAAGGGTTTCTGGGTATAGTTCAGTGGTAGATCACTTGCCTAATATGCATAAAACCCTGAAATAGAGAGAGAGAAAGAAAGAGATTTTGAGATTCTGTGGAATTTACTACTCATGATTATGATTTAGCAGGTTTGTGAAGAATGAATTGTCAGAAAACTATATTCCCAATAACACACTTTCATCAGAACACAAAGTAACAAATCTCTGAAGTAGAATTTAATGCAGTGGACATACTTTTGAAGGGAAACATTGACTCCCCATTGGATCTGGAAAGGAAGCCTACCCCAAGATAGTTAGCCTGTATAGTGCTAGAAGGCACTACTTGAGCTGCCAGGGGAAACTGGATATTTGGAGAAGGGGACACTGATAAATGGCAGAGACCAGTAAGGAAAGGAGTGCTCATCTGGCACTTTACCTAGTGCCAATAGTGGCACTTTACCTAGGTGAGTAATCAATGGCTCTCTGCTTGGCTAAGAGATCTGCTCAGTAGCAAGGAACCTTTAGCTGGAACTGGGATCCAAGGCAAATTCTTATGGAGATCTAGAACTCAGACTCCAAGTGGAAGCCCCCTCTAACCATGGGCCCACAGAGAGGCTATATTCATTAAAATCTCACCAAATTAACAATTGTTGTCCTATTTAACCTACACTTACCTCATTTCCCATTGGAGAGTCTGTATTTTTCAGAAGGAAGCGAGAACCATGGACAACCAGTTCCACCTACAAGACCTGAGATGATGGCTGACACCCAGACAGGATATGAACCACCCCTAACTCATCATCTAGAGCCCAAATGAAACCATAGAGGAAGTGGCAAGATGAGCAAGAGAGCTGCCTCCACAGCAAGTCAGACAACCTATACAAGGGTGATGGAAACAGCCACTGAGGATACTCTAAGTAGCCCAAAGCAGAAAGTCAGAGACTCTTAAGAGCTCAACAGTAAAGCAGACTTAGAAGTCACTCATCATGACTCAGGGAACTTTGCAGAAGAGGATGCTGAAAGATTTTAAGAGCCATGGTGAGGGAATATCCAAAGACACTACCCACTCAAAAAAAAAAAAAACCTGGCTACTGCTTGTACAGTTCATAACCTCCCAGCACATGGACCGTTCCCAAAATCCCATTGAAGAGGGCCCTCAGTGGGTTGGGGCAGAGGGAATTGGGAGTACCAACACAAGGCTTGTTCATACAGTGTTTCTTAATTACTAACAATAAATTAAAAAGAAAGAAAAAACTTTTGAAGGGAAATTATTCTTAGTAGATTCCCTCACCATTTCTGCACAAATCTAACCAGATTAAAGTTTTTTTAACTCTCCATCTAGAAGAAAGTTTGGACTAAATGTTGTGCAACCTCACTTTAAGAATTACAAGCAGCAAGCTTGTAATTACCTTTAAAACCAGCACTGAAGAGGCAGAGGCAGAGGGATCACCAAGAGTTTGAGGCCAGCCTAGGACTACAGACTGAGTTCCAGGTCAGCCTGGGCTACAGTGAGACCCTACCTTGATTAAAACAACAACAAAAAAGATTTATACACAGCAATAAGCTGGTTAATGTTTAATAACCATATCTCCATGATAAGATGGATAATATATATGCACATATATGCACTAATAGACATATAACACATATTATAAATTTTGCTTATATGAAACATACAACATGCAATTTGCAAAGAATAAAATATGCACTAGTCTGTTATTTTCCGTATGTTTATAGTTTCAGTGTGACTTCCCATTCTTAAAAAAATTCACTATTATGGCTAGAGAGATGTCTCAGAAATTAAGGCACTTACCTGCAGAGCCTAAGGACCAGGGTTCAATTCCCCAGGACCCATATAAGCCAGATACAGATACACAAAGTGGCACACACATCTGGAATTCATTTGCAGTTACTGGAGGCCCTGGTGCACCCATATTCATTCATTCTCTCTCTCTCTCTCTCTCTCTCTCTCTCTCTCTCTCTCTCTCTCTCTCGGCTTTCAAATAAATAAATATTTTTTGTTTGTTTTTCAAGGTAGGGTCTCACTCTAGACCAGGCTGACCTGGAATTCACTATGTAGTCTCAGGGTGGCCTTGAACTCACAGCGATCCTCCTACCTCTGCCTCCCGAGTGCTGGGATTAAAGGCATGAGCCACCACGCCCAGCTTAAAATATTTTTAAATCCAATATATTTTATCACTCTATTTGTAACAATGCTACAATTGATTATTACACAGTTCAACAAAGACATCACATCATTAACAAAAGAGCATAATTGTGAAAAAGTACTGGCTGATAATTTTGTTCATAATAAGAATGAACACAAAAATGAAATAAAGCAGGCATATCCCAGAACTTCATTTAACAATGGCATGAATGACTTCTTTGATAAATTAGATTTATAAATATAGGAGGACAAGTTCTTTTATTTTTAATGCTATTCAAAAATTAATTTTGTTACAGACAAGACACACTTTAAGTTTATTCAGCATTTAACATTTCTTCCTCTCTTCTAAAATTTAGACCAACAATCAACAAGACATTAAATCAGGCCCTTATTTGCACCATTTGCTAATTGCTGTAGTACAAAAACTCCCATCTGGCCAATTTAAAGTTAGCAACATGAAGCCACTGAGGGCCACATTTGGAAGAGATGCAAAGCTGTATCTCTTTCATCAGCCAGTTAATGTGTGTAACTTCAACAGCAGAGATTATAGCTAAAAGTGATAAAGGAAATAAGAACTAATGAGTTTTGAGCATTGAGGACCCTTATTTTAATATAAATTGTAAGATTACATATAACTTTCCTGGCGAAAGGGCAAGACAGTGCTTTGCTATGAAGCCCAGGCTGTCCTTGAGTTCATCATCCTCCTGTTTTAGTCTCCTGAGTGCTGGGATTACAGGTATGTGCCACCATGCCTGGCTAGTTTAGTATTGAACAACAATGTGCTTTTTACCTGGTTACAAAATTTGACAATTTAACAATTGCTGAACTGAAGATTTAGCAATACATTTTCTTAATTCCTTTTCTTAAACGTTTGCTTACAAATAAATATACATGAAAAAAGGGAAAAGATAGGGCTGGATTGATGGTCATTGAATAAAGCTCTTGCCACAAGATGGGCATGGTGGCATGCATCTATGATCCCAGGGCTGGTAAGGTAGAGAAAGTATGATCCCTGGGGTTTGCGGGCTAATTGTCCTAGCTGAATCAGTGAGCTCTGGGCTCACTCAGCAAGAGACCCTGTTTCAAAACCATAAGGTGAAGAGCGATAGAGAAAGACACCAGACACCAACCTCTGGCCAAAACGCACACACACTCTGCATACATGTAATCAAAAGAGAGAAGGACAGGCTCAGCAGTTAAAGGTACTTGCTTGCAAAGCCTGCCAGTCCAGGTCCAGTTCCCCAGCAGCCTCAGAAGGCTGGATGCAAAGGTGTGCATGCATCTATGAGTCCACTCTGCCTACAACAACGGGAGGCAGAGACGCAGAATCTGAGTCTGAGGCTGGAGACAACTAGGCTGGCATTCTTTTGCAGCCTGGCAGTTCATTTGTAGCAGAAAAAGACCCTGTTCTCACAGATGATGGAGTGCAGATACCTGGAAGATGACCTTTGACCTCCACATACGTGTTAGTGCGCACACAAATATATATATTTTAAAAAATATTTTATTTAAATATATTTAATTATATTTATATATTTATTTAAATATGTATTTGTATTTAAATATATATTTTAAAAACAGAGAAATATCACAAAATAGACAAAATACACAGGCATGCTATAGGGAAAAGCAACTATATGAAAGAAACATGAGGCTGGAGGGATGGCTCAGTGGTTAGGGCACTTGCCTCCAGTGCCTAGGGCCCTGGGTTCGATTCCCCAGGACCCACATGGGCCAGACCCACAAGGTGGTGGCCCTGGTGCGCTCTCTCTCTCTCTCTCTCTCTCTCTCTCTCTCTCTCTCTCTCTCTCTCTCTCTGATTGAAAATGAATAAATAAAATTTAAAAAAAAAAGAAACATGAAAGTTATCTGCATTTGTCATGCTGATATTAACATTTCTTAGTTATATATTACATAAATTATGTAGTTATATGTAAATATATACAATTATAAATAAATGTCATTATATGAAAATATATAATTCATATATTTATATAAATAATTATGCAAGTCACTAGCAGACCCTCACCCCAAAGCTGAACATGCAGGAATTAACAGTAGACCATGGTCTCTCTCTGTTCATGGTACCTTCTCTAAAAGCAGTGGGCCGCTACTTTCAGTCCTACTGCCAATAAGAGGCACCATAGCTTTGTTGCTGTTTCATTAGTACTGTGCAGGGGATTGTATATTCAAAGACAAGTCTCAGGCTGGGAAGATGGCTCAGTGATTAAAAGTTCTTGCTTGCAGCCCCTGTCTGCCCTGTTTCAAATCTCCAGTACCCATATAAAGCCAGTGTAAAGTACACAGGCATCTAGAGTCTGTTTGCAGTACCTTGAGGCCTGGCATGCCCATTCTGTCTTCTCTCTCTCTCTCTCTCTCTCTCTCTCTCTCTCTCTCTCTCTCTCTCTCTCTCTCTCTCTCTCTCTCTCTCCTCTCTCCTCTCTCCTCTCTCCTCTTTCTCTCTCTCTCCCTTTCTCTCTCTGCTTGCAAATAAATAAAAACTTTTTTTAAAAAATAGGTCTCTAATCTACTGAAACCAAAATTTCCATACTTCAAACTTCTTGGCTTAGTTCATACTGGAAAGAGTCCGGTTTCAGATTCATCTTAAAAGCAGGTAACTACCATAACAATTTCAGTAAGTATGTGCAATAATTTGTTTCTGTATCTAAAAGGAAATTACATGTTGTATAGTATTTTTAATTAGCTTTAATAGGAAAGACATATTTTATGAATGTCTCACACAATTTTTTTCAAATATCCAGTCATAAATTTCCTGAGTGGAATGTTTATTTCATGGTATCTTGTTGCCTCACTGTATTTTCAAAACTGGAAGATGAAGAAGAAACAAACTTTAACCTGGTTGACAAGATGATGACCGGGACAGAAAGAGTATGTTTTAGGACATGTTCTCAAAACTGTAGATGTGGAATGGTATCGCATGGTTGAAAATCCCATTACTTTAAATGGGATTTTACATGGTCAAATTCTAAACTACTTTGAAATTTTAACCTAGAATGTTCAACTTTGATGATGTCTATTTGACTTTAAGTTCATGCTGGATAACTTATAAATTGCAATTTCAACACAAGTATTCTGAAGTTAAGAAATAGCCATTGAGTGGCAAACTCTCAACTTTAACATAATGAGCAATCTAAGTAAAAAAAAAATGCTATAATAACAAAAGGTTTCCCAAATAAGACCTTTATGTAATCAAAACAATATGGAAAAAAGAAATTTAAATCAGAATTTCCATTTGAAAATATTAATAATCATCTGATTTTGTTTCTTTTTCATAAGGTATTCTAACATTTAGCATTAGAACAAAATGAATATATCTGGCTATCTATATTCAATACTTTTAAATTTCTAACTTAGAGTCTTTTCCCATTTCAAACCTTTTCTAGAAGGTAGTCTCCCATCAGGGTATCAGTACTCCCATGGTCCATCTGAGCAGTTTTTCAGAGCTCCTGATTATGCATTTTCTCCAGTTCCATATCCTCTCTCCTCCACCCCACATGTCGCAATGACACTGTCAGTGTTGATGAGTGTCTCTAAGAGAATGAATCATTTTGGATGCTAAATGATATTAGCAGCATAGCTGCCAGGCAATCAGTGGGCCAGTTTAGGGTGCAATTACCCATTTGCCCCAGAATTAACAGCAAATTCTACAGACACAATGATTTATCCACCACCAGGGCATAGACAGAAAACTGTGGGTATCAACTGTCCCTACCACCCTACCATGCTGACATTCGAATTATCTTTTCCTTTGTGTTCATTCATTCCATCTGTTTACTGCTTAGAACCCCTTATAGTGTATATATTAATCAGCTACTACCAAATATTCTTTGACATTTATTACAGTTCTCACTAAACTAAAATTCTAAAATAGTCCTTTAAATACTGAATTTTTTAATCTTTCCTAATATGAAACTGTAAAACCTTCCTTATCCATTCATGGCATCAAATACTTGATTTCCCCAGATGCTAAATCATTAATCTTGTCTGGATGTATTTCAAGATCAAAGTTCCCACGTTAATAAATTTACATGACAACTAACAATAAACCCTCAGGGGCCACCTTTTTGAATCACAACCTGTCCAAAGTCTCCATCTGAAGCTGATGCCTCTGCTACTTCTCTATATGGAAACAAAGAACTTAGATTTACACAGAGACAGCAAGAAATCTTCCTTTTACACATTTCTCTTTTTCCTGAGCACATGCAATAAATTTATAGCTCTGTGGGTTAACGGAAAACATGGATGTTATTATACATGCTGTTTTGTTCCCTGTTTATCTTCCAAATATCTAAAACTGAAGTCTCTGAGTTTTCTGTAGAACATTGCTGCCACCAACTGAACACAATCAACCAATGCAAGTAGCATTTTTTTTTTACTTTTTTACAAATGAATGCTGTAAAGGAAGATGAAGGGAACACATTATTCTCATGGCCGCAATCCCAAATCCTAATCAGGAATCCATTCCTAATCAGTAATACCATGAGGATATCAAAAAAAAAAAGATGATCTTCACATTAGAAACAGCAGCCCTTCCCTGGCAACCTTAGACCAATTTATACAATTCCTCCTGCGTTGGTAAGTAAAGGGCATTTGTTTTATTCATACAAACAACCATAAATCAAAGGCTTTGTGCCCGAAGGGTCATGTCATGAGATGACAATGTTGACCTGTTCATTAAGTTGAGCTAATTGACAGGCTTTGAATTCATAATGGGTATCTGGTCAGAAAAGCAAAACCTTCTCATTCTCAGTGCTACATACTTGTAAAAAATGTTCACAGAAGTCCCAGCAGACAGGCCCTAATTTGTTTTCCCCAAGCCAAATCCACTTCCATCTTTTTAAGGAGTAAGAAATTATTCAGTCAGTTATCCTAGATCTTGGCACACATCAGACTCACCTGGCAGAATACAAGCTCCATAGCCACTCCTCGGAACAACCAATCAGTACCTCTCCGAAGGGGATTTAGGCTGCAGAATTTATTTTTGATGAAGGAGCAGCTCAGAAGCATTAAAACCAACCCTGAGGACCTTTGAGAGCAGTGTGAGGTTTGGAAAAAGTGGTACCTGATCTCTTGAGGGAGGTCTAATCCAGAAGGAAACATATCTCCTGCCTCTGCACCTTGACCTTTCCTGGGCAACTTTGTTCCCTCAAACAATTCAGCATAAATAAGATGAAAACGTTTTCTTGGTCAAGAAAATTGCCCTTTACAGATAATAATTAAAATATCTCCAGTTTAGTTTCATTTTGTACCTGTCCTATTTAGCCTGAAATTTTTGTCTTGAACCGAAAATATCTTTACTAAAAGTCAAACGTGACCTAGTTTGTTAATTTCCATGATTAAGGTTTTCCCTTGACATAACAGCCCAAATATTGAATGTTTTAAGTAAAATTAATATATATTTGAAGTTTTTCATCTATTTGGCTTAGTATTTGTAGTAAATCAAAGGAAACAATACATGATACGATGGTATTTTTTCTACAATTTTTCACATTTTTTTTTCCTTCCTTCTTTGAAAGATCCATTTTAGGTTTCTTCTGGTGTTTAATTTGAAAAAAAAAATCTGTCCATTTTTAACTGCTCAAGAAAGTGTGTTTCTGCTTTATTTCTCCTACTTCTTAAAACCCTGACCCAGTATACCCATCCCCAAACCCTAGCCCGCTGCCTGCTTAGAAGAAAACTCGGATTACCCTCCTAGTGAGCACCCAGAGATCTGTGAAATGAAGTAGACATTGTTGTCCCCTCCTGTTTCAGCCAACTCTGACTGTGACAATAAGAAGCTGATTCAACAAAATAGAGCTCTTTTTTGGAGATTCTGTCTTTAGTGTCATGTGAAAGAAGTAGCATAACGGAAGTTGGTGGTAGAATTAACTGGAGTCCATAAGCAAGAGTTGTAAATGTACATGGGGCAAAGCAGCCCATTAGAAACCTGTTAGGATGGAGCTGCAGGCAGGAAACGATCAGGTAGGCACACAGGCCTCTGCGGTGGGAGCAGCAGCTAGAGCAAGCCTGGTCTGGGCTCCCATGAAGAGCCAAACCTGAAAACAAGAGAATCGCTTCTTCCTGCTTCTTGTCAAACTAGGGGATGGATTCTGTAATTCTAAAACACTGAAAAACGCAAATATAATTTGCCCCACCCCAAAGTCTTCAGAATACCAGTGATAGACAAAGAACCCTGACAGGCATGGTTTCCCAGTATCAGAGGACAGATCAATAGAAGCCAGAATTAACAAAAGAAAGGGGCTATGGAGTAATTAGAGCACAAAGTATTTCCAGGATGTTCCATAATTCATTAGGAACTATTTTAAAGTGGGAAAAGATAGTAAAATTCCAGGTATAGGGCCAGGGAGATGACCAGTGGGTGAAAGTACTTGCTGCACATGCATGACTACCTAAACTTTGAGCCCCAGAGCACACATAATGCCAGACACAGTAGCATTAGCATATGGAACCCCCGAGTATGTTAAGACAGGAGAAACAGGCTGGCCAGCCTGTCCATGTAGCAATGAGCAGGAAGCCGAGGTAGGAGGATGGCTGAGAGTTTCAGGCCAGCCTGAGACTTCAGAGTGAATTCCAAGTCAATCTGGGAAAGAATGAGACCCTACCTCAAAAAAAAACAAAAATAATAATGAGTTTGTGCAATTGAGGCGCCAAAGCCTGGAGGAGACAGTCAACAGCTTTTAATTCGGCCAAGTATTCCACTCAGTGATGGGGAACCCTTAACTGGAACTGGAGACTCAGGGCAAAATGCACGGGGAACCAAAATCTTGGGCCCCCAAAGAGAAATGCACTTTACAAGTGATTTACAAAGAGGCTACTAACAATAGAATCTAGCCAGTTCAGAAATGTGTATCTCAGTTAACCTATACTGATCTCACTCTCCGATGGAGATTCTGTTTGTATTGTTCAGAATGCAGAGAGAGATCTGTGGCTCCTCCAACCCTACCAATGAACCGCAGGCCAATAGCTGACATCCTGGCAAGAGATGAGCCACCCCAGACCTACAGTGGAGGATCCACGTGGAACCCAGCAGAGAGTGATGGGATAAGCAATCAGTCAACACAGGATAAGCCAGTGAGACAGACACCAACAATTTTCAACACAACCTAAAGCAGAAGTACAGAGGCACCTAAATTCTCAACAATAAAACAGCCTTAATACTCACCCACCATGACTCGGAGAACTGAGAAGAAGAGGAGGCGGAAAGATTGTAAGAGCCATGGTGGGGGAGAATATCCAGAGACATGGCCCCCTCTGTAACAACATACAAAGGGGAGGTGGAACCAGGTTGACTCCTAGGCTATCCATAATCCTCTACCCCATGGACTGATCCAGACTGCCCACGGAGGAGGATATCCAGCTGATTGGGGAGAGGGAAGAGGGAAATTGGGGAACTGGGGAACACATTATTTGCTCATTCAATGTATCTAATTATCGATAATAAAGGAAAAATAAAATGAATAATAATAATAATTAATAATAATAGACCCCTCCCAAACAAGGCAGAAGGTGAATAACAACATTGTCCTCTAACCTCCACATGTGTGCTGTGGCACATACTTGCTGGCACTCACCCACGTCTCCCCCTCCCATACACACACACACATACACACACACATGATTCATGGGTATAACTTCTATTAAGTCCCTACTAGGTTTTATTCACCAATAATAGGCATGAGTGCATTCCACAGCCAAGATGCTTCTTCACTTTCAGCCCCCAACCAGTCCAGATCCTGGATGCCTTAAAAATATCATAGTGAGGAGCTGCAGAGATGGCTCAGTAATTAAAGGCACTAGCTGGAAAAGCCTGCTGGTTGAAGTTCAATTCCCTGGGACCCGTGTAAAGCTGGATGCAACACACCTACAATAATGGGAGATGGAAAATAGAAAATGCAAAGAATACAAAACTCACAGGCTAGACCAGTAGTCCTTTGCAGAACCAAGAGATCCTGTCTCAAAGAAGGTACATACACTTGGAGTCTGTCCTGTGACCCCCACACATGCACCATGGCACACTCACACCATGGCGCATGTGCGCCCATACACACACAGGAGAATAATAAATAAAATAAATAAAAATTTTAAGATAGTAGTGAGCCTTATCAATTGTGACATACACTATCACAAACTAGAAGTTTCCATAGTAGTTAGTTGGAGAGGCACTATCTTGACATAAGTATAAATAATATTAAATCCAAATCTATAGTTTTTGTCAGATATTACCCTCTAATCAAATAAACAAAATCAAAATAATTCTGTCACGTCCATGGTTATAGAATATTTGCAGCTAACTGAAGTGCCAATAATATAGATTTTTATTAAAAATTCTATCTTCAACAGAACTCATACTGAAGTTCTAGGATCTGTGGCCTTGAATATTTTCAGTTTGAATTAACTTTCTGTGTTTTGAGGTATAAAATGTCAGGGCTTAAGATATGTTAAACTCATTTCTTACAGAAAAAAAAAAGTAATTCTTCCCAATAATGTGATTGAGCTGAAAACTGCAAGGGTTAGGAATTAGTTACATTCTATGTACAAAATAAGCACAGTGAAACAAATACTTAGCTGTAGTCACCAGAATAATAATGACCATATGTAACATTTTCACTGGTTCCTCGGAGCCTCTCAAGTCCCTGTGGTGATATTCTTGGCCCACAGACCCTGGCGACAAGAGACTGCTTGAAGTGGGTTGGATGAGTCCGTGGGCATTATAGCTCTTCTCCCTTTCTGTTACAGTTGGGTGTCACTTTGTATTATGTGGAAAAGTCTGCTAGCCACATCCTGCTCTGTCATTTTACCAGGCCCTTCTCTGCTGCTCTAAAAATTCTACTGCACTTTTATTCTGGAAAGTGTTTTGGAAGTCTATCAGGAAAACATTTGAACTTCTCTTATGGGTCTCCTTACAGCCAATACCTAAAAGAAAAATTCCACAATGGAATGAAAAATACAATCACCAAATTTTCAAAATAAAAATTTCAGCCTATTATCTAAAATATTTTTAACTATTGACTCATCACAGTTTTGTAATTTGACAAGCATTTGTAATAACAGAGTAAATTTGACCTAAACCAGCCTCTGTACTTGACACAGAGGAGTATGAACCAGAGTGGCCTCTGTACTTAATGTGTCATACCCTAGCTTGTATAAACAAATCACAGCAAATTTAAGAATATTTTCTTTTAAACAAGCAACTGAATTCCAGCCAATCAAGGCAATCCACCTTCAGTCAATCACAGGTGACCATCAGGCCTGATGATGTCCTTATAAGGCAAATGTTAATGACATAATGGTGGCGGGAAATTGAATGTTACTTCTTTTCCTCTGACTATAAATTGAACCTTATATATCAGGTGAGGTGAGAAATTCAGAACCATTATTGATCTAGAATTCTGCCCAGTTCTAATACCCTTTTCTTCCCACACAAAGCTGGTGGCATAAGATATAGTTTTACATAGATAAAGGATATGAGCTCTAAATTTAAATGTTACATCGAATTTCATGGGACAGAGGCTGGCCATCTCTGTCATACTTCCATTGTATTTCTATTGGTGTAAAATATATTCTGCAGTTCCAATAATCCTACCTTCAGGGAGGTACACTAGGGGAACTTTAGTGGCCTCATTTAACTGAATCGTTCAGATCCTTATCAACCTGCAATGTCCTGACCTATGACTGCTACATGTGAATTAGGCTTAGGTTTAAACAGAGTGGAACACACTTCCAGTTGGGAGATCTGAGTTGCTCCAGGAAATCTTCAGTATCAAAAACTCTCTTTGACACTCAATCTCTAAAATTCTGTATCTGGAAACTTATCCAAGTTTTAGTCCATCTTTAAATAGAAAATACTTCCTGAAAGTTTATATATTTTATTATCCTATACTAAAAGCATAATTTAGAAGAACTGAATTCTTCTGCTGAGATTTGATGTACCTTGCCCTGAAAGTGGGGAGATGGTTATGAAAGAGAAAGTGAGTTACAAAAATGAAAATTAGAGCACTGAAAAGAACTCCCCTACTGCCCAAGTCAGTCAGTTGCCCAGCCCACAGAAACACCCCAGCGGACCAGTTGGCTCCTTTGATCACAAGGAGTGAGAAAAAGAGAAAAGCAGGAGATGGATCCATGGGAAAACCTTAAACTTATTTTTAATGTTTTTCCATATAGGAAAGGTATTCTTTGACTCCAAAATCAGCTTCTTTCATTTTCAGTTTTATAAAAATGTCTATTTAACCACTATTGAAATTTTCTGTGAAAAAAAAAATCACTGTGTTTAGATACATATCCCTACCCCACAACAAATCCAAGAAGTTTACTTCAATTTTTTTCCTGCCCACCATCCTGCTGTTTTATTGAGGTATGGTCTCACTATATACAGCTCAAGCTAGCCTTGGGCTCACAATTTTTCTGCCTCAGCTTCCAGTGCTGAGATCACAGGTGTGCACCCATTTGTCCTGTTATTTCCAGTTTGTTCAATCACATTTTCCAATGACAAAGTATGTGAAAAGAAAAATGAGTAAAGAGAATGAACTATCAAAATACTCCAAAACAACCAGGCATGTTGGTTCACACCTTTAATCTCAGCATTTGGGAGGCCAAACTAGGAGGTTCAATATGAGTTCAAGGCCAGCCTGAGACTACATATGAATTCCAGGTCAGCGAAGGCTAACGTGAGACCCTACCTCAAAAAAATACTCCAAAATGTATTTGAATAGCCTTACTAATTCTCCAGTCTGGCTTTTAGTGTGGCATATGAATGGAAGCCTGAAGATCACATGACCATAGGCCTCTACCCTTCAGGCTTAGAGCACACAGACTAGGGGTCGAAGACCTAGACATCATCCTTTAACCTGAGTATTTTGCCTCCCCTTACCTTTCTCTTGCTAAGACACTGAGGTTTATGATATTTGATTGTCTCTGGAATATAAAAAAGAATATTATGAAAGAATTCAAATAGAAACCAATTTGGATGCTACCATGGAGAAAATGAGAAACTATTTAAAGTGTCAAGGAGCAGAGCAGAATCTAAGCGTGTATGATCCTTGACATTCACAAAGCAATCAGAGACGCACGGCTATTTTCTTTACATAAAACACTTTTCCTTAATATTATACTCAACTGATAGAGATGCTGATAAACAGGAGCACTTAGATAAATTATCCATTAGTAAGAAAACACATTAGTGTCTGAATAATTTGGAGTCATTCAATTTACCAGTTTCATGGTTTCCCAAGACTGAAGGTCATGCTACAACCACTGTCCACAGATGTGCATCTTCTTTCTTCCAATGGTGAGAAGGTAAGACTCCAAGCCAGCTCAGAAAATTGATTCATTCTGGAATTAATCCTGATGTACCACCAACACATTTCTTGTTGTTTTCACTTTAAAAACAAAATTTATTGAGGTCTTGGTTTCTTTTCCATTTTCTTTACATAATGATTTCCGTTTGAAAATGCTCGGTATTTATAAAACCTAATGTATCCCCAATGTATCTAAGTTAATGACTTCAGAGATCCAAGTGCTTAATTTGAGTATTAATGTTCTACAATATAATGCTTTGAAAGGCAAAATTTCACTCAGGAAGAAGAAATAGTTCCCCATCGTTGACTCTTCAAAGGTGCCGCCAATTTATTCTCTCCACTTCTCATCTTCTGCTTGAGCTGTTCAGTCACAGTTCCCAAATCAATGAAATTATAATAAAATTGATTCCCAGTTATAATTCTATGGTTGTTCAGCAAGAACTCCTCCTATCATTAAAAATAGTTAAGTGCCCCTAAGAGTATAGCTGGAGAAACCAGAATATTTCAAAATAGTACTTGAAACACCATAGTTCAAAAAGCCTTGGGGCAGGGGGAATGCCTTTTAATCTTATACCATTGAAATTTTCAGGAAAATCCCACACATTCTCCCTCTGTTTTTCTTGCTTTTTAAATATTTTTATTTATATATTTGCAAGGATACACAGAGAGAGAGAGAGAGAGA
Source organism: Zapus hudsonius (assembly GCA_004024765.1). Taxonomy (NCBI): domain Eukaryota; kingdom Metazoa; phylum Chordata; class Mammalia; order Rodentia; family Dipodidae; genus Zapus; species Zapus hudsonius. The sequence continues at coordinate 3,522 of PVHP010013408.1, read as the reverse complement.
GAGAGAGAGAGAGAGAGAGAGAGAGGGAAGAGAGATGCAGGGCTCTAGCCACTACAGACTCCAGATTCATGCCCCACTTTGTGCATCTGGCTTTACGTGGGCACTGGGGAATCAAACTCAGGTAGTTAGGTTTGCAGGCAAGTACCTTAACACGAATCCATCTCTCCAGCCCTTCCTTATTTTTTTAATACATGCCATCCACTCACTTCATCAAATTCGATTTTTCACCCCAGGTCCTCAGGCTATGCTGTGCCTGAATGCTATAGAGGAACAGTACAGAAAAGAATAAAATAAACTGTCATTATCTGATTTGATCCCAATTATAGAACTGGAAGGGCAGGCATTGTAATCATGCCCAGTTCACATGGAGAAAAGCCCTCAGAGTTGAAGACACTTGCCCAGAGCTGGAAAGTCTGTTACAGCCTTACCAGAGTCAGTATCTTCTGACCTCCAGTTCATTGTTTCCACATCTCTGTGGGTCTTCCCTATGGATTTCTCTTTTTCACAAGAAAGGAGGAGTCTAGCATGAATCAAAGCATAAAGAACTTGAAACCGTTCATGGAATGAGAACATAAACTTTCTCTAAGTTTCCATCATTTATTCTATCAGAATAACTTCATCAGCAGAAAATATCTGTTCTCATTGTTCTTTTACCAAAGTCTCCTTCTTCTACCCAGACTTTATTTAAAACATTGGAGTTCACAATATTTTAGTAGTTATGTTTTATTATTCAGGCAAGATTGGCTATTTCTAACATAATTTCACCTAGTATTATTTGTCCTACAATTTGTGTCGTGATTGTGAACAAGGGCCATGAATTAAACCTGGATATGATAATGCCTTTCATAAAGTAACTATTACATCTATAAAGTGTGTTTCACCTATGCATTACCATTCAACATATTAAATAGAAATATGTCTAAATATATGCACATATCAAGTATCTGATTTGCACTTGAAATTTGCCTTGTTTTTCTAAAAAGTGACGATTAGCATGAACAACCTTAAATCCTGAAATTCTCTTACAAGCTACTTTGCAACACTGAACAGACACAGCTATACATGACAGATGCTGGCAACACCATTAAGCAGTTTCAAACCCATAACATCAAATCCATTCTGTATTGTAACTCACAGCCTGATCATCCACAGAAACGTTATTTGCACATTATTATTCAGTACAATCTTGTCAACTTTATCCTTTAGAAGTGACCTTATGATAAGAAATTAAGCCCTTTGAAATAGCTCTTGTAATTAATCCATTTCCATAAGATTAACATGTCAAATATCAGAAGAATAAATGTAACAGTCTTTTGAAGTTTAAAAACCCTTGGTCCCATTTCACTTAAAACAGCATGAAGTATTATCACAATACAATCAGCAGAATGTAAATCACTAGGTGGACCTTGGGGTTTGTGTCTCTCATTTATTCATTTATTCAACAAATGTATATTAATATTCTAGTGTTCTGAGTAATATGTTGTGAGAATCTATGGAAATAAGACTAAATCCTGGGTCTGAAGTGGCTCACTCCTGTACCAGTCGACCTTATTTTTTCAAACAAGTTACTGTTGTTGACTGTAAGAGCTGCGGACAGAGTTAGAGGTCTCTGAAGAATAGTCAGGGGCACATCCCTGCACACAAAACAAAGAGGATTCCAAGTAGGGAAAAAACATGCCAGACACAGAGGCATAAAAAATGTATCATGTTTTAAGAATAGCAATTCAGGTAACATATAGAACCAATACTTTTTCCCTCTTTCTCATAATGGCAAAGATAAGACTTGTAAGATATTTGGGGGGGGAGTTAGAAAAGAAAATCTAGCCTAGGTTTAGGCTCTATACGCAATGCTAAGGCTGAAGACTGAAGCTTTGTGCAGGTGATAGGAAGCCACTCCACAACTCCAAGCAAGGAAGAAAGCATAGAAAAATGAAAAGTATGACTAGATGTGGAGAACAGGTCAAGAAGAAACTAGAGCTCCAGAGGTTGATTAGAGAACTATTGAGTTAGCTTGATTAAGACTCTTTGCACTAACTAGAAGAACTTGAATAAGAGATTACTGGAAGGCTTGAATGAAAATGGCATGGTTTCCAAGGCAACAGAGGAGGAGAGATGGGAACAAAGTAAGACATTATTTGTGATGCAATTTTCAGTTAAGTAACATTGAACTAGCTATGAACAGAGATGGTGTGTAAGCTTTCCATCACTGTATGTAATACCTGTTGTAATTAACCTTCTAAGAGACATAAGATTTGATGTTTTGATCTCACAGTTTGAGAGGTTCCAGTAAAAATCTGGTGGGTCCATGGGTTTGGGCCTCTGAGAGTGGTCTGGCCATGGCAGGGGGAAATGTGGCAGAGAAAACTGCTCACATGGTGAAGAAGAAAACAAAGGAGAGGAGAAAACACCAGTGCCCCATGATGCCCTTTGAAGACATGTGAACAATGGCTTTAGGACTTCCTACTATCCCCCACCTCCTGAAGATCCCACCTCATGGCAGTCATGCCACAATGGGCACCAGGACTTTCACACATGGGCCTCTGGAAGACTCTTATGCCAACCATGGGAGGAAAGGCAGAAGTGGCATCAAGCTTTCTGCCCTCAGTGGTAAATCAATGAATCATCCCTGAGATGAGAGGACCATAATCAAAATTGGAAAAAGCAATGTATTTGGAAGGTAATGAAAGGTGACGGTATAGGAAATGTCAGGGTGTTAATAAGCGAATTTGGAAGTTCATAAAAAAGAAGTGGAAGGCCAGGAAGGTAAAAGTTTGGTAAGAAATGAAACTTATAAGAACATTTACATTATTAACTCACTGTCATAGTCAGCCACACGTCACTGGGATGAATCTCCAAACCAGGCAAAATTTGGGGGAGGAAAGTATCTATTGAAACTAACAGATCCAGGGGAAGTTAAGGAAAAAGGTTGGTCCCCTTTCACAGAAGGAAGCAGAGAGAGAGAGAGACAGCACCTCCAGAAGCAAGCCAGCAACTGTAACCCTGTAATTCACAAAATGCAGAACTGCTAGACCTGGGGTTCCAGCTTTTCTTTTGCATATCTATCCCTAGTATTTTGCATCCAAATTAGAAAGGGCCAGTCCCCAGGAGGCTAGGCCAAAGTAATACTTCCTCCAGCCAGAAGCCTGGAGACAATTAACAATTTAATAAACACAATTATAATAAATTCTATTGGGGGACATTATTCAAACTACCACACTCACATTATTGAATAAAATTACCAAGGATAAGCATCTTTAGCTCTTTTTTTTATTTTTGAGACACAGTCTATTATAAAGAATAAGACTGTGTAATCCTGTCATTCCTCCTCCTTCATCACCCTGAGTGCCAGGATTACAACCTTGTGCCACCATTCCCAGCTTCGTTAGCTGAAATTAAAATATCTATTATGTATGTAATGTGAAAAGTATAATTCCAACAATAAGTGTTCAATATTCAATATTCTCACTGTCATGGTTTGATCCAGGTGTCCCCCACAAACAAATGAATGTGTTCTGCTAGATC
>PVHP010013407.1:0-41053 GCA_004024765.1 Zapus hudsonius | reverse complement strand
TGCAAAATATAAGAAATCACAAGAAAAAGGAGAAAACCCTCCGAAAGAATGGCTGCAATTAGGCAGAGCTGTGACAAGCTTTATTCCCATATGATGTCCTCTTTGAGCAACAGAAGTGCTGTGCAAACAGATCTGAGAAGAACCCACCATTGCCATCAGCCCAGCACCGCAGGGCCACTCCTGCAGCCAGACAAGAATGCTTCAGAACAAGAAGTCATTTGCAGGGAGCCAAGGCACCCTGGAAAATCTGTCAAAAGCACTTTGGAAGTCAGAAAAAAAGGAAGATAAATTTGGTTTGTTTGTCTTTGTTAAACCAACTAGTAGACCCAGAGAGGTGTGTCTGTAAGTGCTCAGGGTTGCCTGTCTGTTTATTCTGGCTGGAAAACCTTAATGCAGAGTTTGATGACATCTGGTATCCAAGTTCAATAACATCTTTTAAGTACAGTACGACTTTCACATTGTTTTGCTTTTTTCACCCTCTTATTGATAATGTATGAAACATTACAAGCAGTAATTCACAGAGGCAACGCATCTCGACATTTTTCACTGCCTTTTTGTTTTCGAATCTACCCTCTCCACATGTCCATCTAGCAAGTTAATGCTAAAGCTGCTTGCTTACCTTTTTTTCTTTATTTTGAGACAGAGTCTCATGTAGCCCATTCTGGTGTCAAAAATTACTATGTAGCCAAGGATGACCTTGAACTCCTGATTGCTGGGGTTACAGGGACGTGTCACCTAGCCTGTCTATATGTGGTGTTGGGGATTGCTCCCAGGGCTTTGTGCAGGCTACAAAAGCACTCTGTCAACTGACCAACAACTCCCCCCCCCAGTTTGTCTACTAATTTTAGACATTATGTCTTTCTTTCCTAGTTTTAAGTTCTCTAACCTCCCCTAATCCCCTCCCCCAAATAAATAAAAACAAATCTTGGAACTTCTCCATATCACATCTGATTGTCATATGTTTGGTTGAATCTATACTCAGCCTCTTCTACTTATTTATTTATTTATTTTTTAGTACATAATACACACTGTGAGTGTGAGCTACTTGACAGGAGCTGTTCTAAGATGGCACTTTTCTCCCCACCTTATTAATCTTTGATGGAGCCGTGGCCGAATAGACTACATTAGAGGAAGAAGGCTACCGAGAGCATGCTTTTGAAGGGTGTTAAGATTATTAAAACACAGATTCTGAGAAGATTCCGTAGAGAGACGTGTAGATAGATTTCTCTTAGATGAAAGGTTTTAGTGGCAGGTTATTAGGTCATTAGGCCATGAAAGGGCATGGTGGTGTTCAAAAGATGTATGTGTGTGTGTGTGTGTGTGTGTGTGTGTGTGTGAGAGAGAGAGAGAGAGAGAGAGAGAGAGAGAGAGAGAGAGAGAGAGAGAGAGAGAGAGAGAGAAAGTGAGTCAAAGGTGTTGCAGCATTCTTTTGCTGCTGGGACAAACATCCAACAAGAAACAACTTACGGAGGAAGGGGTTTATTTCAGGTGTACAGATCCAGGGGAACACCATTCATGGTGAAGAAGCTGGCTCACTTCTATAGGTCAATAGCAGAGCGACACCACCAAACAACCAGCAAACACCAGCAAAGAATAGCCAGAGCTCCAAACCACTCTCCATACCTTAGTCCAAAGACTCAAGATCTGCCCCAAAATACACCTTAGGGCTGGATGCCAAGATCTGCCCCTAGAGACAGACCTCTTCCCTGGTAGGGCTCCACCCACTGGAGACTAAAGATTCAAGCCAGAGTCTATGAAGCCACACATTCAAATCACTACAGGGGGCAGGCTTTGCTTCTGAATAACAAAGTGAGATGTCTCCTATAGACATAGATTTAGGTCTATGTCACGTGACCCACCCTATATGCTAGGAGCCAGGGAGGTGCTGGATATGGATAAGGAGAGCCAGGAAGGCACTAAATAGGACCCAAGGACATAACTCAAGAGGCCTTGGGGCTCCTAGGCCTGGTCTTTTGTCCTGCTCCCCCTGAGCCCCCAAGTAACAGAAGGTAGGTGGGCTAGTGTTTCCTCACACAGCAGCAACATGGGAAGGGGGATTGTAGTTTAGGAGACAGTCTGCTGGTGGGTTTGATGACATAACAGCCCCTTGGCTCTCTTTCTCCGCTTTCTGGCTGCCAAGAGAGGTGAGCAGCTCAGTCCCACCACACTTTCCTCCCAGGATGCGCTCTGTCATTACAGGCCCAGAGACAATGGAGCCTAGGCAGCTTCCCAAGATGGAGACCGAGCACCAAACAAACCTTTCCTCTTTTCACTTGTTTTTCGCAGGTATTTTGCCTCAGCAATAGAAAGCTGACGGACACACTCTTAGTTGCCTCTGAAATAGTAGGGCCTCAGACCTTAAAAGCAAAAGAATTGAATTCCATAGAGTTGCTATGAGTTTTCACAGACACAGAAGGCTTCCTCTGTTGGTAACCATTCTGTGGTGCCATATTTCTTTTGTTACAATTCCAGAAGAAAAGGTAAATGTTTTGGAAAAAAAAAGTTATAAAAAAAGCATTGTGGCTTATGAAGGGCTACAAATGCTCTATTTTGTTTGCTCTCTATAACAGGCTATGGAAGGAGGTGGACTGCTCCCAAGTTAGGGATAGTATGAAGGCTCAGGGAGGTTGTAACTTGCTCTAAAATTATGTGACTTGTCAGTGCTATCCTCAGCAAAGCATTTGTGCTCTAGAAATCACAATTCATTGCTGATTGTAAAGCACTGGGTCTGCTAATAGATGTATGAATTCTCCTTTAAGTTCAATGCCCAACCCCTGACTTGTGGGAGTAAAGTGTTAATTTAGAAGCTCAAAGGTAAATTCAAAGGTTTTGTCAAAAAATAGGATAGAGAATGGGAAGATGGGGCAACAGGTGCTTGTTGCATAAACATGAGGACCTGATTTCAATCCCAGCACCCATGTAAAAAAGTCAGGCATGGTCATGCGTGCCTGCATAAGCCCAGTGCTGAGTGGTGTAGAGATGGGGGGATCACTAGCTCTTCTTGGTCAGCTGATCTAGCTAAAAACCAGGGAGCTCCAAGCTCACCAAGAGAATCTGTCTTTGGGAAAGAAAGCAGAAGGATAGAGAGGAGATCACCTAATGTCTGCCTCTAGCTTCCACACCCTTCTGCATGGAGTGTGTGTGTGTGTGTGTGTGTGTGTGTGTCTACTACACACACAAAACATTTAGGAAATAGGGTAGAGTAAATAAATCTCTGGGAAAACAAATCTATGAAATAAGTAGAAAATTATTCAAAAAAAGGAAACAAAATATTTTCTTAAATAAATATTTTCTGAAACGAAATAGTCAATGTTACATTGATGAGCTTGCTGTTCCAGGAGTTAACACTGTTATAAAGACACTTGTTTGCAAAGCCTGGTGGCCTGGGTTCCATTCCCAGTACCCACATAAAGCCCGATGCACAAAAGGATGCTTCCACCTGTAGTTTGTTTACAGTGGTAAGAGGTCCTGGCAGCTCATTCTCCCTCCCCTCTCTGTCTCGCTCACTCTCCTCCCTCCCTCCCACCTTAACTACTTGCAAATAAATAAAACATTTGAAAAATAGTACTTTATGGAATAATGATTAAATGAGGTACTAACAGATAGTATCAAATAAAATATTGTTTCTCCATCCTTTGCCAAAGACAGTCTCGTGAGGTATTTGCCTCATCATACCATTTGAGCATACAAAATACTGAATAGATCTTTATAATAAAGTTAGATGGTTCTTTGCTACCATAATGGCTCTGAGAAGCCGATGGGCTGTAATTTCAGTAATAAGTACCTAAATCCTCCCACTGCTAAATGCAGCTGAGTGGTAGCACTCTTGCCTGGGAACTTTGTTAACCCCAATGTATGTGCACCAGTAGGGTAGGCAGGAGTACAGTCTGTCTCAGGATTGCTGCAAGGAAGAAGCAACAGTACAACAGCAAGTAGAATCCAGTGTTAGAAGAGACTCCTTGCAACTGGATTAATGCCTTGGTTTGGTCTTAAGTGTAAAAAAGTCCCACTACTGGGGGCTGAGAGCTACCTCAGCAGCTAAGTGAGCTTTCTGTGTGAGCTTTGTGGGGTCCTGAGACTGCCCAAGTTTGAATCTCCAGAATCCATGTAAACAATTGGGTGTGGCCTTGTGCACCTGAAACCTCAGTCCTGTAGGGGAGCAGAGACCTGCCAATCACTGGAGATTGTGAAAATACAGCAAACTCCAGGCTCAGTAAGAGAGTCCAACCACAACAAGAGGTAGTGGAATAATAATGGAATGGCACTCCAGTATTCAGTTCTGATCACCACGGGCAAGGGAATGGGCCACCTCATGGACACATGCAAATGCATACAGCGCACACATCACATATCCCCAGACACACCACACACCCTTCCCCCTTGCACACACACAAAGAAAAACCTAAAAGCTGACTACTGGTTACTATTACTTACATCTTCAGGCAAACTCTTAAACTGTTTCGTTTGCTAAGCTTTGCTTGGTGGAGAATCGTTTTCAGCTCCTAAATCCGTTATTTCATTGTACAATGGGTTCGTTCATGCTCTGGATGAACCATGGTAGATGGCTGATAGTCATGAGCACAGGTTAGTGAGGTTATATCTAGCTAGGTACTTCAAGAAATAGGCAGGAGGAGTGACTGATTTCAGGTGCCATGTGAGATAGTGACTAAAGGGAGCATGGCCCATGAGGTAAACATAAACTCAGAGGCTGGGGAGATAGTCCAGTCAGTAAAGTGCTTATCTCCCCAGCACAAAGACCTGAGTTTGATTCATTCCTAGTACTCATGTAAATACCAGTTGTGGTAGAGCTCATTAATAATTTCAGTGCTAGGGAGATGGAGGCAGGAGGATTCTGGCCAGCCAGTCTAGCTTAATTGGCATTGCAGTTACCTTCATGTTGCTTGTATCAAGCACATAACCAAAAGCAGCTCATGGGAGGAAGGATTGATTGTTGGCTTACATTCTTGAGGAGAAGCTCCATGATGATAAAGGAAAATGTGTCCTGAGCATAGCTGGACAGCACCTCTGCCACAACAGGTGGAAATAGCAGTGAGAGAGTAAGTGGAACTAAGCCTGGCAAATCAGGGCTAATGAACCAGAACGACCCACCCCCAGCCACACACCTCCTCCAGTAAGATTCCACTTTCCAAATTGCCATCAGCTGCAGATCATGCATTAACACAGAGGTTTTGGAGGAATACCTAATTCAAACTAACACATTCTGCTCTTTGCCCCCATAAACTGTTGACTATCCGTGATATAGCATGCAATGCATTCAGTCCAACTTTAAAAGTCCCCCTAGTTCTTCAATACCAATACTTTCAGATATCCCCATAGTCAAAGGTCTCTTAACTGGGAGCTATAAAAACAAAAAGACAATGGCACAGATTGATCGATCCTCAGCTGATGGCAGTTTGGGTTTTACAACCTCGATGAAGCTGTGTTGTTGGGGGCGGGCTTATGGGGTTATAAACCAGCTTCCCCTTGCCAGAGTTTGGCACACCTTCCTGCCGCTGTTTGCAGTGCTGTGGCAGAGGTGATGTCCAGCCCTCTGCTCATGCCATCGTTTTCCCTGCCAGAATGGAGTCTCCCCTTGAGTCTGTAAGCCAAATAAACCCATTCCTCCACAAGCCACTTTTGTTTGGGTTCTTCCTGCGCAGCAACTAGAAAGCTGACCACAACAGCCTTTGAACTATGTAAAGATAATGAAAGGTAATGTTATTGTGACTTGTCCAAATGAATCTCTTGGCTAATAAGGGTGATTTTGAGAGGAAAGAGGGAAAGTGTCAGGTATTTTACAGATGTTATGACATTCATGCCTCCCAACAACCCTGTGGGCAAATGTGATTGGTTTCATTTTATAGATGAGGAAATGCAAGTCCAGATTTTATTTAATCCCCCTAAGGCCACAGAGATGGGAAGAGGCAGGCTTAGAATGCAGACCTGGTCTCTCCAGCTTCAAGGCTTATGCTCTGCTCACCGTCATGTCCTACATAAAGTGCTGGTTCCACTGTGGCCTCCACACAAAGACCCAGAGGAATATATGAGTAGTCTTGGTTTTTTCATCCCTCTACGAGAGTCTTATGGGTCCAAACCTTGAACAGAAGGTAAGCTATGAATTTAGATTCAAGACATTCATGGAACTTTGCCAAAACCTAAACCCTGGAACTAGTTCCTAAGGTGCTGTGATGTGACTCACATCTTTTAATTTGAGGGCTATAGTGGCCTTTGCTTAGGACCATGAACCTCTGGAAAATAGCTCTTTTTGTTAACCTAGATAAAGGGTATTTCTTCATGCAATGTGTTACTATTGGTAGCTGTTTCTTTTGACACCCAGGTAAGTAATTGCCCATCTATCTTTGAACTTCATGGGCATGGATATTACCAGGTTGGGTGAGTCTATGCTCCATGAATTTTGGATAAAACACACACTTCCATATACAACTGTTATTCTATTTTTTGATTGGAGGCTTGCCTTCTATTTCATTTTATTGTTTTGTTTCTTTTTTTCTTGTGGGGATCCATTATCGTGCCATAAACTGCATCAACATTTGTTTTGAAGGTCTCTGTCCTTCCCCCTACTAACCAATGCTAAGTTCTTATCTCTCTGCCAAACTTTCTCTCTCCCACCTGCAGGTTTCCTCCTAGAGATCATGACCCTTGCTGTGGCCAAGTTATGCTAATTCCTAACCACCCTTTGCCCTTCCCCCCTGTGAAAAAATTTAAAGTGCTGCCTGCTTGGAATAAATGGAGTTTGATTGGAATTTTGACTTGCTCCACACTCTTGTCCTTCCCATTCTCAACCCTTCTCTAGGGCCCTCGCTGTGACTGACCCTCGGGCAGGTTAGGACATTTTTTTTTTATTCTTTCATTTTAATTTTATTTACAACTTTGTACTTTATTAGATTGCAGTATTTTGACTTGTATATCACTAGAAAAATTTCTTATGAGTGTCTTTTCTTTCTCCTTGTGTACATCATTGCTCTACTCCTTAAACCCACATACTTTCCTTCTTATTCTCACATTATCCCCTGTTTGCCCAATTTCTTATTTCTACACTTAAATGTTGATACCATTAGTTCTGAAAAGAAACCATAAACATTCTCCCTAACCAGCACCCTAGTGAACCTGATTAGTTCACAAGTGAAGTACACAAGTGTCTTCTGCTGCAAGTTAAGGCTGGGAATGCTATGACATCATTGCATCTGTTACTGCAGAAGCTCACTGCCTCCTAAATAGCATCAGGAAGCACAAATCTATGAGGGGACATGGCACCAACAAGTCTCACATAAAATAGCATACACAAACAGAAAAAGTGGGGAAAGGGAGAAAAAATAAAAGTGAGAGGACACACCCATCCCCATCGATACATAAACCCCAACCAAGGAGCACATGTATCATGAAACAATAATCTACTATGACACCTTCCTAAGCTCACAGGCTACTGGTACCAAAAAGCAAAGATAAGGAGTGAGTTGAAATGCCAGATAAAGATTTCAGATCTCTACATTTAAGAAAATGATTCAGAGCTGGGGAGATAGCTAAGTGGTTTAAAGCACTTGCTTTTGAAAGCCTGCTCTGGGTTCAGGTCCCCAGAAACCACATAAAGCCAGATGCAAAGTGACACATGCATCTATGATCCCTATGTGCCTCTGACAATGTAAGGTGGGGTCAAGACACTCTGAAACTTACAGGCAGGACAGCTAGTCTGGCATTCAATTGTAGTCTAGCAGTTCATTTATAGTGGTAAGAGACCCGGTCGCAAAGAAGGTTGAACAAGACACCTCTATGTTGTCTTCTGACCTCCATATACATACTATGGCATGTTCTCCTCCCACCCAACAAACCAAAGATCATATATAGGACTCAAATAATCAGATCAATAATAAGAAATCAATATTTGGACATAAATAAGAAAGTTATCAAAGAGGATGGAATGGTCAGTAATTTCGAGGCTGAATAAAAAAAAATCATGGAGAAAAAAACTCAGCAAGGAATTTGAAACTCTGAAAAGAAATAAACAGAAATTCTGGAAATGAAAGAAACAATCTAATAAAAAAAACAGTGGGAAACATTATCAACAGATAAGAGAACAGGGCAAAGTCAAGTTTATAATATATTCATGTGCACACACACTCATGAACATGACCAGTAAGCTTCTAAGAATTCTGGGATATATTCAAGAGGTCAAACCTAAAAATCCATGGAGTAGAAGAAGGAAATGAGATACGGACTACAGGTACAGACTATGTAGTGAAATTACAGCAGAAAATTTCTCAAAACTACAGAAAGAAATAAACACACAAACTAAGAGACATTTAGAAGCCCAAATAGACATGGCCAGAGAGCAAACTCCTCACAAGATAAGAGAGCATAGTCAAAATTTCAAAAATGCAAAGCAAAGAAACAATCTTTTTTTTTTTTTTTTTTTTTGGTTTTTCGAGGTAGGGTCTTGCTCTAGTCCAGGCTCTTAAAAAATTCTTTAACTCCATTTATTTTGCAAGCAGAGAGAGACAGAAGAGAAACAGAGAATGGGCACACCAGGGCCTCCCGCCACTGCAAATAGCCTCCAGACACATTCACCACTTAACAATTAGCTTTCCGTGTGTACTAGGGAATCAAATTCAGGTCCTTAGGCTCTGCAGGAAGCATCTTAGCCACTGAGCCATCTCTCAGCCAAAAGAAACAATCTTTACAACTATAAGGAAAACATCAACTCATTTGTGAGGCAGAAACATTACCATATACAGAAAACTAAAGCAGTAATGAATCAATAACATTGAATCCTTACTTTTGGACAGATAGGGGAGAATGGGATGACATATTTCAAACTCTGAAAGTAAATAGCTGGACAACCAGGATTGCTATGCATAGCAAAGTTACCTCTTAAAATTGATAAAGAAATAAGAACATCCCAAGACAAGCACAAATTAAAATTTATGGCAAGCAAGCCAGCAGTGCACAAAATACCTCAAGGAATACTAGATGCGAAGGAAGAAGATGGAAGACTCATCCACAAGAGCTGGGAGACCTGCGCAGAAGGCTGGGAAGGAATCTTTCATGTCCAGCTGAGAAGCAGAACAAAGACCTAATAATAATGGGGGAGGAAGAGATGGACTGACTACCACACCTCAGATCATCAGATCAATGATCAAAATACCATAAGAAATAGCAAACTTTAGTCCCAGCACATGGGAGGAAAAGAGATAGGAGGATCTCCGTGAATTGGAAAAAAGCTGAGACTACATAGCGAATTCCAGGTCAGCCCGGGCTAGAGCAACAGACCCTACCTCAAACAAACAAACAAACAAAAGGAAACAGCAAACCTCTCATGATAATGACCTTAAATGTCCTCAACTCACCAATTAAAAGATGCAGACTAAGTGACTGGATTTTAAAAGAAAAAAACAAAACAAAACAAAACATTCCCCCCAAGATCTGTTATCTCCAAGAAATATACTTCACTGCCAAGACATCTTTAAACTGAGAATAAAAGAATGGAAATCAGCTTGTCAAACAAAATGGAAGCTGCAGATATTCCGGTGTCACTGCATTCATATCTGATAAAGTAGATTTTAAACCCTAACTATTCAAAAGAGATAAGGGAGACCACTACATATTCACAAAGAGAACCATTCATCAAGAAGACATAGCAATTATAAATGTCTTGGTATTAATGTTAGGGCTCCTGACTGCACACAACAAACACTAACAGGCAAGAAAGGACAGATTGGTTCTGATACAGTGGTAGTCGGAGACCTCAATACCTCACTCTTCTCTTCAGAGAAACCTTCCAAATTAAAAGTCAGCTAAGAAACTTCAGAGCTAAATTTACCATAGAACTGTATTTAACAGACATCTACAGAATATTCTACTCAAACAATGGAGAATACATATTCTTCTCAGTGACACGGGGAATCTTCTCTAAAATTGGTCGCATTATAAGCTACACATCAAGCATTAATTATTACAAAGATGGAAAGATTTCCTTCTATCTTATCAGACCATAATGGAATGAAACTAGAAATCACAGCGAGAGAAACCACACAAGCTACTCAAATCTCGGCTAGACACTCTTGTCTATTTCTTTCCCCAGTTGAAACAGTGACACATGCATGTCATAGTTTCCAGATGAATTGAATTCTCAAAGAAACTTGCTGCCCCCAGAAAGAAGCACATGCTATCATTGTAGTTCTGAACACTGCTTCTCTTAGCCTCTCTGCTCCCCATTCTTTCTATCTTGGACTGAAAAAAAAAGCTCAGATAAATATGGGACATTCGGTGACATCTGGGATACATTTTAATGTCTGTTAAATTAACAGGGCATTATCATACATTTTTTATAATGGCTTTCCTGTGACGTATTATGCTACAAAATTAAATTACTCAACACCCTGTAGGCAGGGAGCAAGCCTAAAAGGCGAAGGTTCTGGAACTATGTTGAGGAAATTGGTTCACCCACTTCTAGCGGATTTGTGATCCTACAGTGAGTGACTTTAGGAAGGATGGGCAGAGTTCCTGCAGCCACCATTAAACATACTTTCCATTTACCCAGATAGTGGTGTTATGAAGACACCTTTGTTTTCAACAATGCTGGCACCACTTGACAAACACTAGCTTTACACATCCTTAAGTTCACGTTGTAGTTCGTCTCCTTCTTTGGCTTTTATTTGGAAGATCACAGAGCAACACCAACTCTGCAGAGTTCCACACAGCTCTGTCTTTTGTTTACTCTCTCCAGGCCAACCAAAACGCGAAAGCAGAGGATCTCAGTTCAGTCACGCTGCAAACTTTTGGACCGCTGCCTAGATCAAAGCCAACAATAAAAATAAACAAAAAGGGAACAGTATCCCCAACTCAAGAAATTTGTTTTATAGGATCCAATAAATTCTTGGCAAATAAAAAGTGCAAAGTAATCCTCAGTCTTTGTTTGGCTGGAGTCAGAGGGTAGTCATTTACAGGGACAGAGACAGTTTTCCTCTGAGGAAAGAGGTGCCAAGACCTGAAGGGCTCTGGCTGACAGGAGGAGAGAACTTGCTAGCTGCTGATGTTGGCAGCTCAGTGAGGTCTCTTTCTCAGGTTCTGCCAATGCCTCACTTTTCATAAGCAAGGGGGGAGAGCCCAATTGCTCAAGAGCATGTATGCTTGCAGCCCACAGCACAGGGGTCCTGAGACACTGGGGGCTTCTCTTTATTTCAAGGCATTTGGGGATCCAAGTTGTTTTTCTTGGGCTGTTTATTTTTCTTTTCCGTTAAAAAAGAAGAAATGTTGGCAATAGCTAAGAATTGGAATCAACCCAAATGCCCATCGCTGGATGAATGGATATCAAAGTTGTACATATACACCGTGGAATTCTACTCAGCAGTAAGGAAAAATGATGCAATGAAATTTGTAGGAAAGTGGATGGACTTGGAATAGACCATACTCAACGAACTCACATAAGAAGAGAGAAATAAACACATATTCTCCCTCATCGTGATTCCCAGTCAGGTTAAGCTTAAAAAAAACAAGCAAACCTGATATTTGAATTGTGAGACTGACAACAGGGATGAAAGAGATTGGTGTGTGTGGGGGGCAGAGCTTGGGAGGGCTGGAGGGGAGACAACTAAAGCCTAACCTAATACAAGTGGCTCTGGCCTATATCTCCTTGTCCCAGAAATTGGTTACTTTCCACACTGAGCTGTTGACCTATGAGGTCCCTAAAATAAGACAAGCTTATGTCAAACCTCTTGATTTCCCACCCCAGGCAAAGGATAAGACCCGACTGCTGAAGATACCACAGGCTGCTATAAAATAACTCTGAGAGACCTCGCTGGATCTGGAAAGGAAGCCAGCTCCCAGGTGGTTAGCCTGTATAGTGCTGAAAGGTGCTACACGAGCTGTCAGGGGAAATTAAATTGGCCAACAATAATTGGAGAAATCAGGGGACACTGCTGTACAATAGAATGCAATAAGGCAAGATGTACTCACCAGTGCAATAGTAGCACTTAACCTAGGCAGGTAATCAATGGCTCTCTGATTGGCTAAGAGATCCACTCAGTGGCAAGGAACCCTTAGCTGGACCTGGGATCCAAGGCAAATTCTTATGCACACCAAGAAACTGGTGTCCAAGGTGAAGCCTCCATTAACCATAGGCCTGCAGAGAGGCTGCACCCATTAAAATCTTGCCAAATTAACAATGTTTGTCCCATTTAACCTACACTGACCTCATTCTCCTTTGGAGATTCTGTTTTTACTTTTCAGAAGGCAGTGAGAACCATGGACAAGCCAATTCCACCAATAAGACATGGGATGATGGCTGACACCCAAGCAGGAGATGAACCACCCCTAACTCATCATCTAGGGTCCGAACAAAACCATTGAGGAAGTGGGGAGATGAACAAGAGTACTACCGCCACAGAAAGTCAGATAACCTATGAAAGGGTAATGGAGACAGATGTGGAGGATACCCAAAATTGTCCACAGCAGAAATCCAGAGACTTTTAAGAGCTCAACAATAAAGCAGATTTAAAATTCACCCACCATGACTCATTGAACTGAGCGGAAGAGGGGGTGGAAAGATTGTAAGAGTCATAGTGGGGGAGAATATCCAGAGACATGGTCCCCTCAACAACAACAACAACAACAACACACACACCCCCCCACACACATGCACGCAGGCATGTATGCACACAAACAAATTGGCTACTGCTTGTACAACTCATAACCCCCTATCCCATGAACTGTTCTAGCAATCCCATTGAGGAGGGCCCTCAGCAGGTTGGGCAGGAAGGAGGAAAATGGGAGTTGTGGTAGTTTGAATAATGTCCCCCAATAGATTCAAAAGTTCATTATAATTGTAAATTGTCTCCAGCCAGTTCTGGCTGGAGGAAGTGTCACCTTGGCCAGATCCTAGGGTTCAGCCCTAAGGTGTTTCTGGGGTGGGTCTGGAATTCTAGCTATACATATGCAAAAAGCAGTCTGAGCTCTGGCCTGGAGTTCCTCTTGTTTGCTAGTTTGGAGTGTGCTTGCTAGCTTGAGGTGCTGGTGGTGGGTTTGAATCTGCTTGAATCTGTGAAAGGGAGCCAATCTTTCCTTAACTTCCCCTGGGTCTGTTCCTTCAATAAATATTTTCCTCCCCCAAATTGTGCCTGGTTTGGAGATTCATCCCAGCAACGTGTGGCTGACTATGACAGGGGTACCAACACAAGACTTGTTCATACAGTGTTTCTACTTATCAATAATAAACAAATTTATTTTAAAAAGAAGAAATGCATTCACGTTTTCATTAAAAGAGAAATGTGTTGAAAAGTAGTTTCTATATTTTCTTTCTTCTTTTTTAAAATTGAGAGGCATGTTGCATGGTTGACCTGTATGAATTTATGGCCCAACCTATCACCCCCCAAATGAATCTGCATGCCTATTTTATTGGAAATTACCTTTTCAGTTGCTGAAACCCATTGTTTACACTGCTAAGGAATATTATGAAGGGAAGGAAAGAAGGAGGGAAATGATTGAATTTCCTGAGACGTTAGAGGGTTGGCCAGCCTCACAATGGGGCTCCCAAGATACTGTCAATATCCCCAACAGCAGTTCTCAGAGTCCCCAGCCCAAGCCAAACCCATAGAGCAAAAATCTTGGGTCAGAGGCCTAATAGCTGGCCTTTGGGAAGCTGCATGGGTCACAGATTCTCCACATATATGTGTCTAGCCAAGTTTTAGCTCGTATTTAACACATATTCAGGACCCAGGGACTGTATCTCAGCATCTGAGAAGAGGGCAGCTGGGGCAAGGACTCAGAGAAATGAAGACAAAGAAGAATCCTGGGTTCTTAATAGTCCCATCATTGGCAAACATATTATAAAAACTCATTTCTTTAGATTTTTGGTGGTTCTAAGACACTTAATTACATATAGACCAGTTGCATATACATTTGTACACACACACACACACACACACACACACACACACACACACACACACCTTTTACAAATAGCTCAAAGCACAAAATAGGCAATTATTTCAAATCCATGTCTTCATGGTAGTTCTTGTCTACCAATTGCTTTTGTTTTAAAATAAAGTCTACTTTTTATTTAGAAATGCTTACTTCTCAGAACATTTAATTTTCAAAGATTTAAGTCAATTTACTTCCCACCTAAAATATTTGGCGTGGGTAACAGTGATAATATTTTCCAAAACACTGCTATAAAAATCAGTTGGGTACTTAAATGTAAGAGAATCATACTAAAAAGAAAATTGGAGCCAATATTTAAGTCTCAGTATACTCTATACAACAGGGATTACAAAATTATTATTCTTCAGATGTTTATAAAACAAAGTACTATTTCCAAAGTCAATGACTTCCAACAAATTGAGTCATTTCTCTGTGGCAGAAATCTATCTATCTATCTATCTATCTATCTATCTATCTATCTATCTATCTATCTATCTATCTATCTATCTATCTATGTATCTATCTATCTATGTATCTATGTATCTATCTATCTATCTATCTATCTATCTATCTATCTATCTATCTATCTATCTATCTATCTATCTATCTATCTATCTATGAATGAAACAGTGCTGACAGCAAAGCCCCTGGACTTAAGAAAGAAAAATAGATGAGAACTACAAAAAATTTTTAAAAAGGAAGCAGAAATGCAAACCAAGGACTTAAAAATCCGTGGCCAATACAGAATATCAGAATTGGTATTTCTTGTCCGAGCCACAGTGAGAATTGCAATTGGTAGCTAAGTTCACCACCGTGTTGACACAGCATAGAAATGGGAAGACAAGAGAAAGTATGGGGTATGGAAGGTCAGAATCACTTCTACTGACATCTCATTAGTCAGAACTCCATTATATGCTCCAATCAAAAAATAGAGGCATCTGGGAAAATTAGATGGTGATTGTATGCTGCAATTTCATGGCAAAGCTTACAGGCTTCCCAGGACTTCTTCCCCTACTTGAAATGACAGTTGATATTGGTCTAGCTGCTTTATTATTCCTCTGTCTAAGGACACTTGTAGGCACAGCTCAACATCCCACTTGGAGAATGAAGGGGCAGAGATGGCACCATTTCTACTGCCGTGGCCCAGGGCAGGATTTGCACAGGGTGGGGTAGTGGACAGAGACTATAGAAAGACAAAGGTGATGAGGGGCATGTAGGGTGTCTACAGATGAGCTAGGTGCCGAGGGACAGACACAGATGTATTTAATTGGAAATTTTTGTAACAAAGCCAAAAATATCTACTCAGCTTAAAACCTATCCTGGTCCATTTTCTGTTGCCAATTCCATAGTACCAGGGACTGGGTAAGTTACACAGAAATCAGGTTTTTTGGCTCATAGTTCTGGTCCTAGTTGAGAGACAGGTCTGGTGATAGCCTTCTTGCTGGAGGAGTCCCAAGGGAGCACAGGAGACCTGTTCAAACTGGCTTTTATAGCCAACTCACTTTTGAGATATCCCTTTCATTCATTCTAGCCCTTTCTAGTGTGTTTGTGGATAAACATACACATGCATGCATGTGTGTGGAGGCCAGAGGACAACCTGGGCTGTTGCTCCTCAGGCAGCCTCTTCCTTTTTGGAGACAAGTTCTCTCATTGGCTTAGAGTTGGCCAAGGAGGCTAGAAAGGTGGTGTGGAGAGGGGAGCAGGGATGCACCTATATTTGCCTCTTCAGCTTGTGCATGCCCTACCATTCCTGGCTACTTTTTCTCATAGGTTCTGGACATAACATCAAACTCAAGTTCTACTTGCATAGGACGGTAGCTTGAATGTAAAATGTTCCTCATAGCCTCATATATTTGAGTATTTAATTCCTAGTTGGTAACAATATTTGGGAAGGTTGTGGAGGCTTGTTGGAGAAAGTGTGTCACTGGGGTGGCCCTTGGGGTGCTATAGCTCAGCCCTACTTGTTCCATTCAGCTTGCTTGATCCATTTCCTCTCTGCTGATGTGAAGATGGTAACAATGTTATGCTTGCCTGTCTGCTCCTGCTGTGTCTCCCCTTACCAAGATGACACTTCCTCTTGAAACATGAAGCCTGAAATAAACCCTTTCCTTCCATAAGCTGCCTCTGGGTGTTTCATCCCAGTAAGGAGAATGTAACTGCTATGTACAGTAAGCATTTTACTTAGTGACCTATCTCCTCACTTCCCAGTCATCCTGATAATCTCTTAAAGGTCTCACTTCATAGTTTCTCATACCAGGGATTAATTCAACATAAATTCGAGAGGGGACAAACCATATACTACCATAGAAAGTGTTGGTTTGGAAGTAAGAGTTTAAATTTGAGTGATACTATGAAACTGGAAGATATAAATGGAGAGACCTGGGGGTTAAGATGCTCTAATTCTATATTGTCACCTGTGTTGAGGTCAAGTAGACCTCTGATCAAAGCACTTCACCATCTCTAGTCTCTGTTTCCCCTGCTTAATGTGAGAATTATAATATACCCACACAGGGTTATTTTCATGATAAAATCAGGCTCATGGTGCAGGATAAGATCTCAGTAAAATGTCAGCACTGTCACTATTATTTTATAAAAGTTAATTCTGAGCTCACAGTGTGTGATATCCTGGAGCTAAGTGTTCACCCACGCTCTTCCTCAGCTCTTCTTTCCTTGCTCAGGCACTGGATGGTGATGGAGATAAGGAGGCATGGTGGGCTTCTTTTTGAAGCTAAGAATGGGTAAGATTGATTTGATACTGCTTAACATGCATTCCTGGCTCTTTGTGGGTTTTTTTTTTTGTGTGTGTGTGTCATGAAAGAATTACACTTCTTGGACTCCAGTGGTGGGACCTCAAGATACTGAATTTTTATTGGAAGAATCCTAAGCCTCAGTGCTCTATCTCAGTACGTCCAGGAGAAATAGTGGAAATGGTCTCTATCAATACTGTTCAGTTGAATAACCACTGGCTACACGTGGTATTGAGCACTTGCAATACGGGTAATTCAATGAGAAATAGAATTTGTGTCATCGAATTTTAATGAAAATGTAAGTGACTAGGCGCCATGACATTAGACCATGTAGCTCTAGATGGTAGCTTCTTTACA
Source organism: Zapus hudsonius (assembly GCA_004024765.1). Lineage (NCBI taxonomy): Eukaryota > Metazoa > Chordata > Mammalia > Rodentia > Dipodidae > Zapus > Zapus hudsonius. The sequence continues at coordinate 24,017 of PVHP010013407.1, read as the reverse complement.
TCTTGATGCTGTAGAAGATGCAGCTTCTGGTGATACTGTGGTTTGAATGTAAAATAACTTCCATAGACTCGGGTGTTTGAACAGTTGGTCCCCAGCTGGTGGCACTGTTTGGGAAGGTTGTAGAACCTTTAGGAGGTGGAGCCTTCCTACAGGAAGTAGGTCTCCAGGGGAAGACCTTGAGTTTTTATTATTGTACTGCCCCACTTCCTGTTTGACCTCTGCTTCCTGACTTCCAAGCAATGTGACCAGCTGGCTTCATGCTTTTGCTGCCTTGCCTTTCCCGTCATGATGGAGTGTATTCCCTAGAACTGTAAGCCAGAATGAACTCTTTTCCTTCTTAAATTGCTATTTGTCAGGTATTTGGTGTCAGCAGTGAATAAAGTAACTAATACAAGTGAGAAACCTTGTTGCATTAAGCCACTGAGGTTTGGGGTTCTATCCTATCCTAACTAATGTGCCTGCTGAAGGAAGGTATTGCTGTTTTCACAGAAGTCTTACACAGACCACTAACAAGCAATTCCTAAGCCACCACTTCTCCTTGTGACAATGTGTCTAGTCCTAGAGCTACTGAAAGAAGTCATTCTGTGTCCCAGCCCTCAGATAGCTGATGGTCTCCTTGCTAAAAGATGAATGGGGTCCTCACTGTCCTGGTTGAAGGTAAAAGAAAGAGCTAGAACTGTTGTTTTGTGTGCGGCTTGGATGCCTCAGACAGGTCAGCTCTTGGGGAAGAGGAATGATGTATCTGGCTCCCTGAGATTGCCTGTCCTCTGTGTTTCTTCATTTCCACTCTTGAGGCTGGGAGCAGAGAGGCACATCCAGGATTGATGATATTGGAATGGGATCCAGGTCCTGACAAAGAGGCTGCTGAGCAGGTGCACACTGTAGAGAAGATGCTGTCCTAAGGGAATTGAGCACTGCTGATCCCCAAGAGGCCCTCTGGGTCGTCAGCTGTGTCTTAGTTCTTCAGTATGTGTTCACAGGAAGTGTCCATTTTGATATGCTTTTCTGTTCTTGCAAATCTATTTCTATTAATACATTTTATTTCTTGGGGAATCACTAAACTAGTCATTCAGATTAGAAACTTGAGAGCCATCCTAGGTCTAACATTTTCTCATTTTTTATATCCCACTCAACTATATCATGTTTTCCTCCTTCCTTTACATCTCTACATCATCTACCCAGGCACTGTAGGCTGTATGTGCTGGACAGTGTGTGCACTGTGAAACAGTACCTTGCTTGAGAGTGGTGAGGATCACCTGCACCCAAGCCAACGGAGCTCTACAGCCCAGATGGGCGCCTTTTCCTATGTCCCATAATTGACTCAGGGGGGGGGGGTCTTACTTTGCCCTTAGTATCAGTCATTCTAATGAAACAGCCTCCAGCCTCTTTCAAGTCTTCTTCCCCTCTTGTTCAAGTTTTAACCCAAATGATCATCCACAAAGGTAAACTTTTACATACTCACATCCCTCAGTGGCTTCCACTGACCCCAGCAAGCACAGTCTTGTGTCCCACGTGGTTAAATGCGGGTTTCATGCAAGCATTGGGGGGGAGTAATTTACAAGAGTATGGGCAACTTAGCAGTGGATGGTACACCACGGAAGACCGTGCCTCCTCCTCCCCAGCATTAATTAACTACCAATAGCTACTCTGGGAGGGTCTCAGGGATTAGTTGGGAAGAAGAAAGGGTTTAATGAGAATGGAAGGGGAAAAAGAAAGGATCACAATGGATGACTGTGCTCAAAATGTATGAAATTGTAAAAAATAAAATACAAATTAAAAGCCCAATAAATAAACAAAAATGACAACTAGTGTGTGTAGAAGAACGGTGAAGGTACAGTCTTGTCAATATGGCCCACAGGCCTCTGTGAAGTGAGCGTGGCTGCTACCCTTGGCCTCACCCCTTCCTGCGCTCTCCTCTCCTTGCTGCCAGCCAGGATGAGGATTGCTTGCAGAACTCGTCACTGGCCTTGATGCTTCATTCTGCACATCCTTGGCCCTCTGGACCCTCTGTGTAGAATGGTCCCCTTTTCCTGAGCTGCCCTGGAAGCTTTTCTGGTGAGACTCTGCCAAAGCATCCTCCCACTGATGGGACCATCCACAAGGGGAATGAGGCTGCCGTGCTCACACCCTCACTGTGCCTCAATCCCAGCATCCATGCATTTTTAATTCTCACATCTGTCTTCCAGTCTGGATTGCCTGACTGCCCTGTGAACTCCTGGAGGGCAGAGTCCGCCATGCGGTGTTTCACTGTGTCTCCTGAACCTAACCCAATGCCTGCAGGTAGCTGGCTCCTCTTAGACATCTGTGAAATGAATAAATGAATAAAAAGCCTGTTCTATTTCATTTTTGGGATTTTAATGCATAGCTTTCCAGTGAAATTTCACAGACATGGAATTTATTTAAAAATTTTAAACTTTTTTTCTCATCTGTTCTTTTAAACTCAGCTGTTTAAACTACACCATAGGCGTTGTGCACTCGATTACTTTATTGTCATTTTTTCATGTTTATGTGTGTGGTGTGCATGCGTGTAGATGCGTATGTGAGGGTATACATGATCTGTGTGCACAGGTATGTTGAGGTGCCTGGCTTTCACATGGACACTGGAGCTCGGAGCTCAGGTCCCCTAGCTTGGTTATTTTCAAAGCTCTGCCAGAACTGTGAAGGGATGGGCTAGGAAGAGCTGGGATAAAGGAAACATAATTGAGTGTATTGGTTTTCATCTATCATTGCTCTTACCTGATCCATCCAAAACGAAAATGGAGGGAAAAAAATCCTAGCAACACTGTGGTTAAGTTTAAAGTTGTAAGACTGCTGTGATCCAAAAATGTAATGACAGACACAAGATAAGGACATTTACCCAGAAATCGTAAGGACACTGAATTCTGAATAGTAATCTAATGTAATCAGTAAGGAAAAGGAAACTTTAATAGGAGAAAATAAAATCTCGTGTTGGAAAGGATATATAATTTGGTCAAAGAATTCCTGGCATTAGATTTATAGATGAAAGGGACTTGGATTCCACATCAAATAGAAACTATATACCTAACATTCTCAATTGCTGTATTCAAGGAACTTAAATTTTCATATTCAATCCTCTTCCTCCAGAAGCCCATGCAAATCTGAGGATGCCTAGAGTTTGAACCCTCCCTGTAGTCAAGCCCTGGCTCTGGCATTTCCTAGCTGTGTAAACTTGGCAAGCTCTATGACCTCTCTGAGGACATGATTCCTCATCTGAGAAGTGGAGATAATTATGGCAAATTATGGTCTTCCCCAGAGGTGTTTAATATAGGGTGAGTGGATGTTAACTTAAGAGTAGTGTTAGCTGACGTGAATATTGCTGTGTTCTTCGTCATCATCATCTAAGGCCACAGAATTACTTCATGCAAAGGAGCCTGTCCCAGGGGCCTCAGAGTCGTTATTCTTTTATAATTTTACCCGAAATCCAAGTTTTTGTTGAATTTTTTGTTTTTATATGGTATTATGTGCAGAAAAAATGAGCATCATATCTGCTTATTAACTTTTTAAGTTATATGTTAAATTATAGCAGTACACATTTAAAGTATACTGTTATGGTTTTTAATACAACATGTATGGAATTATTCAGCCTTATTATTATTATTATTTTTGTTTTTTGTTTTTTCAAGGTAGGGTCTCACTCTAGCCCAGGCTGACCTTGGAATTCACTGTGTAGTCTCAGGATGGACTTGAATTCATGGTGATCCTCCTACCTCTGCCTCCCGAGTGCTGGGATTAAAGGCGTGTACCACCACACCCAGCATCAGCCTTATTATTTTTTGACGACTTATAATTCTTCCAGTCTTGGACTGGGAGAATTGGTCGGCAGTTATACCCAAGGTTAGGATCTTCTGCGGTGGGTTGTTCCACGAGGACTGGTTGCATGGCTGTGACTTGAATGTGTGTCTTGCATGATTTGTGAAGGACAGTCAAGACACCCGGTGTTCACTTGTGGATTTTGTCAGTCTCCTTAACAGAAAATGGGAGGGCTGGAGAGATGTCTCAGTAGTTAAAGGCACTTGCTTGCAGAGCCTGATGGCCTGGGTTTGAGTCCCCAGTGCCCACATAAATCCAGATGCACAAAGTGGCACAAGTGTCTGGAGTTCGTTAGCAGTGACTGAGGCACTCATACTCTGTCTCTCTGTTTCTCAAATAAATAAAATAAAAAACAAAAAAAGAGAGTGAAAATAATTTCAAGTGGCGATATATTTAACAATGTTTTGAAGACTTTACCATGCACTCCATTATTCAGATGGATTCATCCAAAAATATCTCATGTCCTTTCTTACAGAATTTCAGAAATAAAAAAAATCAAGACTTTGATCTCAATTTATAAAGAAAATCATTTTTTGTTATTTATCAAAATGACAAAATGTTTTCATGGCTTCAACTCTGTCATTATATGATCAGTTGTCTTAGTTTTCATGTTATCTGACCAAATGGGATTTTTTCCCCCCGAGTTGATTTCTGATCTTTGTCAATTTATACCAAGTTGGAATTTAGTTTTTAAATACTGAGGATATTTAATTTAATTTAATATGGATAATCATTTAATTAAATAAGCAAGAGAAAAATCAATGCTAATATGTGTATCTGAAAGAGATGAAAGCTCAAACCCACAGAAAAGATTTTCCTGGTTAAGAAACCCATTTGTAGATGTCAATGTCTACTGTCACTAGAAGCAGATTTTTCATACCCACTGTTCTGACCACCATATTAAGACTCTGAGGATGTTTTTAATGTATTTCGGTCAGGATTATACCAGCATTAAGTAATTTGGTTCATGAAAGTTTTTGCTGGAATAAAGACCAGTAGGTTATGCATATGTATCTCTTAAAACATTGATCACTTCTTTGTGTGAGGACACAAGATCTTTTTATTTAAAATACTCACAGTACATTTTTGCTATCTCGAGGTGCCCTCATGTACAGTAGAATATTTATTTAATATTTATTTAACCATAACTTAGTACTCAGTGGCTAGTCTTCCCCTAATTCATAATGAATTTTATACATGGCTTATAATTTGTGGCTATTTCTGAAGTAAGACATGAGGGAAGTTATAAGGAATTTTGAGAGATGGGGAGAAAAGATGAGGAAGAAAGAAGGTGGGAAGAGAAAGAGAAGTAGAGATAACTATTCTGAAGGACACAGGCAAGGAGGGGCACGAAATTACAAAGGGACCAGCAGAGAGGAATGAAGAGACATGACAGAGACCCAGTGATACAGGCGGATGGAAAAGCAGAGACCCTTCCGGTCCATTGCTAAGTGTCTCCATGTGGAGAATTCAGAGTGCTTCTTCTTTGGTAAAATACTGACTGAGGTCATCCTTTTTTTTTCATGTTCTGGTACCATTTCTTGTTTTTTATTATCCATAATTAGATACACTTAATAAGGGAATAATGTGTTGATGTCTCCAGTTCCCCTATTTCCTTCTTCCCTGTCCCCGGTTAGTTGGATATCCTCCTCCATGGGCATCCTTTTTGTTTGGGTTACTTAGGAGCTCACAAACACTTCATGAGCATCTGGCTTCCTAGATTGTAGAAGTTCAAAGATGAAAAGATGCCAGCTCTGCTCTTCAGGGGGTCAGCTGTGTGTCCCTCAACCCCTTCATTGTTACATTCCTACCAATGGGGACTGTCAGCCTGGCTTCTCGAACCTCGGTGTGTTCAAGGAACTGAGAGAGTTTTAGAGGGGCAGTTCATGAAAGGATCTCCCCAGAGGCTGGCACGAGAAGAGGCATTTTGCTTTTGAATTTCAGTTCCATCCTGCTTATATAGCCTGTGGCCACTGGCTGAAATTTCTTCCATTTAATCTAAACAGGAGAAGTTCTACCCCGGGAAACACTTCATGGTCCTTCTAGTATCTCAAGAGTGCTTTTGTTTCCATGAGTGTTTCACTAGGTAACAGATGCTTCTATTTCTTTCTGAAGAATGACATTTTGGGGGGTAAGATGATGTGAGGAATTTGGAAGAGGACAGATGTATGAAGGCAGAGGCCATCACACACATAAAAGTCTCCTTCCTTTCTGACATTACTACAAAATGTTCCACACTGATGTCAGGTTGTTAAGGAAGGAATGTTCACGGTGAGAAAATGGCAACCTCTAAATTCTAAGACTAACAGAGCTGAGCTAAGTCATGTACCCATGAGTGACTGCTTTTGTAAATGGAGATAATTCTTACCTTACCTACTTTTTAGAATTTTCAAGAGGGCAAAATACCATCATATATGTGGAACTTTTGTGAAATCTGTGAGGGGCTAGATAAAAAGTTAAGAGTCATCAAGAATGGAGCATGTGGTAGACTTTGTGTAGATGTGACAGAACACTTGGCATAAACACTTCAAGGAGGAATTGTTTAGCTTGGTTCACTGTTTCAGAGGTTTCTGACCATAGTTCTTGGCTCTTGGTTCTGAGGCCATGTGAGGAAAACATCATGGTGGGGTATATGACAGAAGCTACTTACCTCATGAAGCACAGAAAGGAGTGAAGAGATAGAGAGTGGCTGGAAACTAGATACTGTCCCCAAGGACACCCCACCAACCAATGAACCCCTTCCTCCAGGTAACCCTATCTTCTAAAGTTTCCAGAACCTCCCACAGCAAGCCTCACCAGCTGGAGACCAATCCTTCAACATACATGAGGTTTATGGGAAAACACCTCATATCCAGACCATAACACAGGAGGATGTTCCAAACACAGACACCATTGCCATCAAAGACAGTTGATTCCCAAACTGTCCCTCTGAGGGTTTCCTCTATTCTTGGCAAACAAAAAGAAGTTTAGAACTCGACATTATGGCACATCATCCACGTGAACGATGGACAGCAGTAGAGTCTTCAATGGCATTCGGTGCTATTCCACTAATCCAAGCAAATGATGAAACCCTGCCCTCGCGATGGCCGAGGGGGATCCAGCCTTCTAGCTTTAGGCACCATCTGCCACGAGATTAGGTTTCCAGCTTCAAATGGTATTTGATGTCGTAAAGGAAATGGAGACAGTCTATTGCAGACAGAGGGAGGTGAAAAGTCTCTGAGCTACTCTCTGCAAGTGTCTTTGAACCACATTTGGCATTCCAAGTGTGAAAACACACCAGATGAGCTCAGAAAGGAACAAGAAAAAATAACACTGATTCCAACTCAGAGAAATAAAAACAGAAACAGGTCAGTTGCAGCCCATCACCCTCCACGAGAGCTTGGACTTGTGCCTGGATGATGAGCGAGTGAGTAGGTGATTCCCCTTGCTTACTGGACCTGCCAATCAACATCCCATCAGAGTGGCCACCAAAGTGCCTTTCATATCATCCAGTGCTCTGTTTACCGTTGCTCTCAGACCTGGTCTGGGTGCCTGTACTCCTCCACATGTCTTCCCTTCCCTTGGGAGAAGTGTGCTTAAGGGAGAAGAATATATTTGGTGTTTAATAAAATTCTCCACAGATTTCTAAACATGATTTAAGAACAAAATCAAGAAAGACAAAGAATGGAAAAATCCTTGGAACTGAAAGATTTATGGTTATAAATCCCAAGCATATTAAGGACAAGGAAGTTTCAGGAACAGTTTATGTGTATCTAGAAGTTAAGTCATAAACCAAGAAGAAAATGGTACTAGGGAAAAAAACACAGACACGAGAAGTGAACATGTGAAAACATCCTTAAGTCTATCCCCGTGCTGTTCAGATTGTAAAGGTTTTCAGTTTCCAACAAATGGAGATATTCAAAAGTAGATCTGGGCTTCTGTAGAGGTGACCTTCTTATTGCTGGGATCTAACACCCAACCAAAAGCAGCTTATGGGAGGAAAAGATTTGTTTCAGGCTTATAGTGTTGAGGGGAAGCTTCACCATGGCAGATAAAAGCACTGGCTCACAACTTCACACATCCATAGCAGAGAGAAAGCAGCAAGTGTGAATTGGCTCTGAACACACAACCTGCCAGATTCAAGGTCTACCCCCAGTGTCACATCTCCTCTAGCAGGGCTCCAAATTTCAGACACTCCACCAGCTGTGGGTTAAGGAGGAAGCTTAATCACAAACATCTGAGGCTTTGGGGGACACTCTAAATTCAAAGAGTCATCACTTCCTTAACTCCTTGCTTCTATAGGGCTTAGCCAATGGAAGGCCCAGCCTGAATGTGGAGAACAAGTGTGTGGCCAAAATGCTCCTTTCAGGAGCTGGAGAGATGGCTTAGCTGTTAAATCTGATGGTCTGGGTGGGATTCCTCAGTTCCCATGTAAAGTCAGATGAACAATGTAGAATAGGCCTCTGGAGTTCATTTGCAGTGGCAAGAGGCCCTGGTGAGCCCATTCTCTCTCTCTCTCTCTCTCTCTCTCTCTCTCTCTCTTTCTCTCTCTCTCTCTCTGTGTGTGCTTGTAAATAAATAAATATTTAAAAAATATATACATTTCAGATATTTCCTTTAGGTAGTTGTTATGGTTGGATCTAAAATGTCCTCTACAGGCTCATGTGTTTGGACACTGGTCTCCATCTGGTGGCACTGTTTTGGAAAGACTGTAGAACCTTTGGGACTGTGGCCTAGCTCACAGAAGTGGCTCATTGGGAAGATGATATGTACTTCTTGTTCTGACTGAGCTCTCTCTTGCCTGGTTTACCAAACTGTGAGGAGCCTCCTCCCCACACTCCTGCTGCCATGAACTCCACATACCTTCCAGGCCATTTCACACTGAAGCTGCACCAAAATAAATCTTTCCTCCCTTAAATTGCTTCTGTTTTGTGTTTTGTTTTAGTGACAAGAAAGGTAATGAATACAGCAGTATATATATACTGTATTACATATATATATATATATATATATACTGTATTATATAGTATATATACTGTATTATATATACTGTATATACATACTGTATATACATACATATATATATATATATATACATGTATTATAGTGGAAGAGTCTGGGTTACTGAATGACCACAGGGTTTGCCTACTGAACCCTCTTTTCTGTTTCTTGTATATTTCAGATCTCTGGCATCTTGGAAGCCATACTTCATCCTTGTGGCCTCAGGCTGGGTGGAATCAGCTTCCTGCTAAAGCCAGTCAGGTTGCCTCCTCTTGTTTTCTTAGCTCTGCCCACACTTCTCCAAGTACTTCTTTTGTAAAATTCTTTTAAATGATCTTCAAACATCATTTATTTACTTATTTAATGCACGTGTGTGTGTGTGTGTGTGTGTGTGTGTGTGTGTGTGTGTGTGTGTCATGCTTGACATGGGTGGCTGGGGAATTGAACAAGGGCTGGCAGGTTTTCAAACCGGTGTTTGAACTATGGAGTCATCTTCCCATCCTTGCACTCTCTTAAACTATCCTTCTTGGAATCTGTCTCTTACTAAAGCAGTTAGTAATGTTTTATAAGTGGGCTGTGCAGATTGGTCCCTCTGGGAGCTGCAGCTACCCACTCACCTGAAGTTAATTTCTTCATATGATCAGAGTTGACAGCAATGGTTGTTTTCAATTACATCGTCTTAATTAATTATTAAAATAATCCTTCACTTTATGGCATCAGTTTAGTCATCTGCACTTCCTCTGGTTTTAACATCATTGGTGTTGTTTGTTTTTCTACCCACACGAGTCGTATGGGAGGGTCTGTGTCCTGACCACTTCCCAGCGAATTGAGCTTTTATGCTTTCCCTTCAAGTTTTGGCTTTGTGTTTCCAGTCCTGGTGACCTTCTCCCAATCCCTTCCTCCTAAGACAATAAATTTATCATCTTAGAGGATTTTGAGTTTGGTTCAAAAGGTCTCCAAAAGCCTTCAATCACCCTGGCTCTGATTTGATACTGAGAAGTTCCAAATCAGTTTCAATAGTATAAATTAATTGCTGGGATTTTAATTCATTTTAATGTCTGTGTATGGATAACTGTAAAATTTAACTTGGTAGATTTGTAACATATCTGATTAAAGTTCTTGTCCAAAGGGTATTTCTCCCCAAAGCTCTACATCTATTGTATACATCTTTGTGTGTGTGTGTGTGTGTGTGTGTGTGTGTGTGTGTGTGTGTGTGTGTGCCTGTTCACATGTATGTGAGAGATATGGGAGTATGTGCACGTGTGGACATGGGTGTGGAAGTGGGGTCCCTTCCTTGATACCTCCCCACCTTATTTATTGAGACTGGATCTTTCACATGAACCCAGAGCTTGCTAATTGGGCTGGTCTAGCCAGCCAGCTTGCCCCAGGGATCCCATCTCCACCTCTTCACCTCTGGGCTTACAAGTGGGCTACCATGCCTGACCAGCATTTATGTGGGTGTTGGTGATCCAAGCTCTGCTCCTCACACTTACGTGGCAAGTGCTTCTACACAACAAACCACAGTCCATTGTTTGTAACTTTATAACCTTCACCCTTTTCAGTCTTGTCTCTGGTTAGGAAACTAAAGATTTTAGACTCATCTAAGTTTGTATTGTATTAGCCTGGGCCTCCTTATTGGAGTGTTTGGAAGTGGTCTTACTTATATGTCTTGATTATTTTTCTCTAGTTGGGGAAAAGTATTAATAAAGTCAGTGTCTCTATCACCAAATGTCAGTAAAAAGTTTCTAGATCAGGAAGAAACTTGCCTTTTAAAATAATATGACCATTTCAATGCCACATGACTTTGTTGATCATTTCTGGGGAGTTGCCTTTCTTGGGTTGTGACTATACCATATGCATAAGTCACCTCAGAGAAAGCTGTAGTCTACAGCCATACACCCTAAATGTGCCCTGTCTCCCCTGATCGTCTGGTTAGTACTTGGATAAGAGAAGCTATAGTGTGGAAACTATCATTATTGAGACCTGAATCCGTGACATGCTACATATTCGATGAGGAGAAACACCCAGATTGCCAATAACATGCAGACAAAACACTCTTATGACCTGAGAAGTTCACATGTAAGTTGTGCTTTTCTGCTGACATATTTAAAATACACACCTGACTCACCTGTTTTCATTATCATGGGACAATCACTGAACAGCCTCCCCACTGTGCTGTAATGAGCACTTAGGACACTGCCCCCTGCCTTCAGTTACTCAGGACCCCAGCCTCAGTACAAAGCCAGACACAAAGGAGACACTCAGTGACACTGCTTGAATGGACATCTGTGTCTATATTCTCTGCAGAAGTAGATAGCAAGGGAGGGAGAGGGGGACCCACTTCACCTCAATGATATTCTTGGGTCTGTAGACTATACCTGTTCACAAGATGATATTACATTCGCCACCAGAGTGTGGTTGGGAATGGGATCTCAGGGCTGCTAGAATTTCATTAGGAACACAAGCACCAGGAAAAAGAGAGGCCAGAAAAAGACAAAGACAAATGGAAGTTTATTATTACATCTCTCTATCTCTGATCCAGCAAGAAAATTGCCAATAAATAAATCACAAGAATTGTAATGTTATATTTACATTTTAGGTATTTTTTCTTTCAACCCCATAGAAATATTGGGTAAGGCTGGAAATAATAATCGTGAGATTTCTGAAAACAAGATAGAAACTATTCCCAACTCAACCCTTGGTTTTTGTTTGGTGGCTAGTTAAAAAATAATAATTATGAGCTGGGCATGCACACTTGTCACCCCAGTCCCCTGGGAAGCAGAGACCAGAGAATTGCTGGAACTTTAGAGAATGGCAAGCTCTGGAGTCAGTGAGAGATTCTGTCTCAAGGAAACACACTGATAAGTGACGGTGCAGGTCACCTGGTGTTCTCCATGCAAAGGATACACACACACACACACACACACACACACACACACACACACACACACACAGAGATCTGTATAATAAAAATAGTTAATATTTTACATACTTTGTACTTCACAATTACACTTTAAGCTATTTTGTTTCCACAATAAATGTACATGGTGAGACCTGGGTTGTTATGTTTTCTTCTTTCATCTAGTATTGAATTGATGGAGGTTGTAGGAAGTCAAAGTAGGTTAGGGAAATAACTCAAGACCAACTCAATTTCTTGATTTCAAGCCTAGGGTTCCTTTTACTCTGCATGTAGTCTAACTAGGTTCCTGGTTTCTGCTTTGTGCTGGGTTTGGTTTGCCCCATGGAAAGACCAGTTCTCCTAGAGAATAGCTGAATGCCTGGCATTTTCATGATGGATGCCAACCTCATACAATGATACACATGGAAGTTCTCTTTTAGGCTAGGTTCAGTGCCATTTAACTTGTTGCATCTAATCTCTGATATTCTTTCTTTACATAGTAGTGACCTTGGTGAATAATAACCAGGTTCAGAACATTTTGTGTCAGGGGTACTGCTGACTGTGGGTGGAACTCTGACCACTGTTCTATGCCTTGCAACACAGGTTTTTCAGAACTCTCCAAGGAAGGCATATTGGTTAATTTCTCATTGCTAGAATGAGTGTTCACCTGAGCAGAAGCAACTTATAGAAGAAAAGAGTTTATTTTCACTTATAGCTTTGAGGGGAAGTTTCATCATGGCAGGGAGGAAGGACATGGCAGGAACAAGAAGCTGGTTTCATAATGTCACACTCACAGGGAGGAAGTAGAGAGATAACACCAAGCAGGGCTGGACTGTAAGACCTGCTCCCTGTGAAACACTTCCTCCAGCAAGGCTCCACCTCCTAAAAGTTCCACAATCTTTCCAAAGAATGCCACCATCTGGGGCTTAAAGATTCAGACACATGCATCCATGAGGGACATTATACATTTAAACCACCATAGGAAGGGACTTCTCCAGAGGTGGGCCTTGGTGGTCTACTTGTTTGGACCCTAGTCTCTTCTTTTACATCCTTTTCTACCTTCTATGGCTCTTATTCCCTTGTCATTTCGTAGGACCATTTATCCTTCCTTTCTCTCCCTCCATCAGGTGTTTAGTGCTTCAGTGTGAATATGCAACTTACCACACCCTAAATATGTCCATTTTCCTCAGAAGATATGAAGACCTTTGACTCAGCTATGAGTTGGGGTCTTGGTTGCTTGACTATGGACTGTGTCTTTTCTGAGCTTCTCTGTGAAATGAGAATAATGTCATACTTCTGGGCAGAGAGAATGCCCACCCAGCACTTGTCAAGTCCTCTTCTTCCTCTTCTCCACCTTACTATGCAGCACACCAATAGGCCTCCCCACTGGCTGGTTTCTGCTTGAGGTTGGCCAATGGGGAGAAGCCACAGGCACTGGGAGATGAACTCCTTTTCTTCCATAACTGTGCCTGGTTTGGAGGTTCATCCCTGTGGCTGACCACGACAATGGTTAATCTCAGTTGTCGACTTGATTGGATCTAGAACCACCTAGGAGATAAACCTCTGGGCATATCTGTACGGGAGTTTCAACATTAGCTTAATTGAGGTGGGAAGGGCCATCCTAACTGTAGGCAACACCAGTCCATGGGATGGGCTCCCGAACTGCCTATGAAGGAGAGAGCTGAGCAGTAAGTAACATTCATTGCTGTTTCCAACCTGACTATGGATGCAATTTTATAAGCCACCACCTCCCTCTCCTGCTGCCATGCCTTCCTTGCATGATCGATCGTGTCCCCTGGAACTGTAAGCCAGAATCAATCTTCCTCCTTAACTTGTGTCTTGTCAGGGATTTCATCACAGCAATGAGAAAAGTAACGAATACAGGTGATGTGCATTTAGTCTGTGCTTGGCTTTGCCCTTGAGGCAGAAGTAGCCCTCACTGGGTGTGGACAGTTCACATAGATGCTCCCTCCATTTCCTCGAGTGGACAGTCATGGAAACCCTTTCCTCCATTTGAGGACAGTTGGTGTGCCAGGAGCTCAGGAAGCCTGAGAATCATCATTTGTCTTCCAGCCAGCTGGGCTGGTCCAGCATGTATAGATGCTCTTGTACACGTGCAAGTCTCTCCACTAGCAGACCTGGTCCCAGCCAGAGACTAATTGGATCTCATTTGCCTTGCCACTGACTGGGTGATTGTAGCATTTTCCCTTGAATTTATGACAGATGCTGGGCAAAGAGCCCTTCAGAAATTGGTAGATTTGGGGAATTTTAAGAGAATTAGGCTCTGGGGCTCATTTCCCAAGAATTAGGCTCTGTTTCTACACTGTGTGGGAGACCTGACTTCTTCCCCATTTCTCATCTCTATGGATGTGACTACCCAGCAGCCAATTAAGCAAACAGCCAACTTTGTGCTTGATCAGGCTCTGCTTCCATCACCAAAGGTCTCAGCGGACTAAACAATTTGTGTATTTGGGGGTAAACATATTTCAGAAATGAATGCACTCAGCCATCTGAATTTATATTGAGACATGAAATTATGGTTAAATATAGGAACAATTGACTTCCCTCTCTGCCAAAGACATTGACATTGGGCTTTCAAAAGACAAGCACCACAGGTTGCTGTGCATCTGTGACATTTAGGATACATGGTTTAGAGAGTCCTGCACGACTTATGATGGCCACAGAACCCTGGATGACTGATGACTTGTGTATTGGAAGCCACATTCTCAGAAGTGTTAGATGTGGGTATAGGAATCACTTTGCCTATCATTTCAAATGTCATGTGCTAGTTTGGAATGGACCAAATCCAATATTTTCATTACTAACTTTCTTCAATTAACTTTGCTTTATCTTAGCAGGTGAGCATGTCTCTTACTGTCACTCAGTGTCAGAAGGCAATTAACCTGCTGGCATCACACAAGAAAAAAAATGTCCAAAGACAAAGCAAACACGCTCAGGAAGACTTACTTGGTGTTTTTCTCTTCTTAATTAATTTCCCAGCCATGATAGTTGGCTTCCAGCTTTGTTTTGACCACTTTCCTTTTGTATAAACTTGTCATTTCTTCAGCTCATGGGAAGCTGGTGGATCTATGTAACCCATGCTTTAACAAAGGGACGAGGCTGCTGCATGAGGTCTCAGGCTTCTGGGAGTATGGCAGGTAATTCCTCACACAAGGGGCAGCTGTGGTCTGCAGAGGACAAGGCCTGGAGTAGAGCCACAGTGACTCTGTAAATAACCTTGAAGTTTTCTATGCTTTGGCCATGGGAGGGGGCTGGGGCAGTAGGAGAGATGACTCTTGAGGCAGTTGGGGGAGAAGCAGGCCCGAGCACCCAAGGCAGCCTTCTGGCTTTTGCCTTACACTGTTCCAAAAACATCTGTCTATACAAACTGTCCTCAACACAGTTGCCTGCCTTGCCATTCTGAATACCACCCTCTCCTCCTTTACATCTGGATCCACACAGGGAGGAGGGGAAAGAGTCAGGGACTCTGCCCAGGAAGGCCCTCACTTATCTTTGCTTTGCATTTGGTCACCTGATAGGTTGAAGGTGGCCCCTTCCCCTCTCAAAGAGAAGCCACAAAAAATCATCGAGGTCAAGCTGCTTTCCCAGGCTTATAATAGCTAGCTGGAGATGGAGACAGACCATCAATACCACTCTTACCCATAGTCTGGGATATTCTGGGCTGGAACAGTGGACTCCTAGGAATGGGAGCCTCCATTAGACTATTCCTCAGGCAGGCTGGCTCTGAGGCAGGTACACTTGAGGAGAGCAGTTCTCTTGTCCAGGAGGGCCTCTTCTGCCCCCAGCTTCCCATCAAGCCCTCCTTCTGTGATTTCTCATGGGCACCTATCCGGGCTACTGACTTGCCTTCTTAAGTTGGTTAGTCTGTGTGCCAACTTTTGCTAAACGTTTACCAAGTGGCAGAGTCTTATCTGAGGACTCCCAGATAGTGTCTGTTAGTAGTTGCATAATTGTAATGGAGACGGCTGTCACCCTCACTCTACAGGGGAGGAGATGGGGACACACAAGGTAAGATTCCTGCTCAAGCCACAACTAAGAAGCCCGAGCACTGGGACCTCTCTCCATCCCCAGGTAAGGCTTGTAGTACAATAGCTGCTCATTACCTGTTAGTTTCACCTCCCTCCTCCCTTCCTTTTTCTTTTCTTTGCATTTCTTTTTTTTCTTCTTTCTTTCTTGACAAAGATTCATGTATTACCAGCATTTCTTTTCTTTCCTTCCTTCCTTCCTTCCTTCCTTCCTTCCTTCCTTCCTTCCTTCCTTCCTTCCTTCCTTGACAAAGTTTCATGTATTACCAGCTGGTCTTGAACTCAGTTTGTAGTGAGGATGACCTTGAACTTCCAGTCCTTCTTCCCTTCACATCCACTTTCCCAGTGCTAGAATTACAGGTGTGCACCACCATGCCCAGCTTTATATGAGGCTAGGAACAGAACACAAGGCTTTATGCATTCTAGACAAGCAATCTGCCAACTGATGCAAAGCCCCAGCCTCTCACTTTTGGCATTTTAAGGTTAGGCAAGGTCATCTACCCTGGAAGAGGACAGAACCAGCAGAGATAAGGTAAAAGTAGGGTCTGCCACTTAGATGAGGACAACCATGCCCTCCAGCATCCATCCATCACCATTCCTTCTCTTCTGTCTAAATTCGGGTGTACTGTGTATCAGGACAGCAGATGATGACTTCTACTGTGAGAATGAAAGGCTCTATGAAGTATTAAGTAAGGCAGAAGGAGCCACAAACTGCCTGGGGAGCAAGAAAAGATTTTTACAGAAAGAGAAAAAAAGATCACTGAACTTGTGCCTTGCATGAAGACAGACATCCTCCAGGTGCCCAAGGACAGGACCACAAACAGGGACAGCATCAAGGGCATGCACAGATGAACAGCATGCACAAAGGTGTGATGGCAGGAAGGAGCCCAAGGTGTTCCCAGAAAGGAGCACGTTGATGCTGCTATAGCACAGGTGATACATGGAAGGGATTTTGATGACAAGGGAAGGATGGAAAAGATATAGCTATGGAAGGGCTTCAACCTATGTTAAGTTAGGAAGCCTTATCCAAACTCCAAATTTATAATGCAGGAGAGAAATCTTAATTATTCGAGGGATTGTAAAAATCTTTGCAACTCGAGGATCTTGGATTGAGTACACAGCACTAAACGATGATTCTTTTACATAAATAATTTCTGTGCTCAAAGGTGCCCCAGCCTTAGTTTTCAGTATGTGCTGGGGTTTTAAGTTGCAGATCATTATTAGTGCAGTGCTGGCTTAAAGATTTCACCGCTAAAACAGAACACAGCCTGGCGCCTTTGTCTCTGTTATCTTCTCTAATTTCTGTCTATCTACCAAACTAAGATTTTCTTTGTCCCTAGTCACTGATGGCCAAATTAATTGTGCTCCAATTAATGAAATTTCTTTCAAAGAAGTTTCCTATATTAAAATGAAACAGGTTAAAATCTTTTCACAGTTGTAGCAAGGTGTGGGTGCATACCTGTAATCTCAGTGATTGGGGCTGAGACAGGAGGATAGTGAGTTCAAGGCCAGCCTGAGCTATATTGCCAGCTCCAAGATAAGTTAGGCTACATGGTAGTCTCATTTCTCAGTGAATGATTGAGTGAGTGAATGAATGAAACTCAGAGATCTGCTTTTAGTGGAATCGGGTTAGTGTCATTTTTTTAGCCTTATCTCCATCATCTCTGCCCACAACGATGACAAGTCACCCATTGCCAAAAGGTGAAAGTTAACCCCAGAGCCAGAATCACACTGCAAGGCCCAGGGAACAGCACGGGAAAAGCTGACTGGATCCCACTCATACCTTGCTCAACCCAAAGCATTTAGGAAGCCCCTTGAATAGAATTCAACAGTGGGCCTCTGGTCTCAGATGTAAGAGGTCTACAGCAGCCTCATAGCCAGGTGCCTGCCTTTCTATCCACCTGCTTCCACACTGGCCTGCTCTGGCCTGGCCTGGCCAAGGCATGGCTCTCTTCTTCTGGGGGTTGCTAGAATTCACAAACTGGATTTTCAGATAAATGAATTGGGACAAACGTACACTAAAAAAAATCGTATGTTTATTTGAAATTCAAATTTGAAATCCTGTATATTTTAGCTGGGTGTGGTGACTCATGTCTATAATCCCAGGACTAGGGAGAGGAGGATTGTTGTGAATTCAAGGCCAGCCTGGGCTACAGAGTGAGTTCCAGGTCAGTCTGGGCTAGACTGAGACTCTGCCTCAAAAAATAATAAAATAAAATAAATTTTATATTTCAGCTGGCAGTCCTATTCATTCACCTGCTTCCTTAGTATGAGGCTTACTGCTTTTGACTTAAGACTCATGAGGACATATATGAAGGTTTCTTGTTTGGTTGCTAGCACTAATCTTAAGAATTTAAATACAAAACAAAGTAGTAGACTATAACTCAGTACACAATAATGACCTAACAGGATATATATATATAATCAGCATCTCACTGTCTAAGGTCTTCTACAGGTCTCTATATTATTTCTAATTTTGCAATCAAATTTAGCCAAAGCATATTGTTAGAACAATAATATTTGTTAATAGAATGTTGAAAACACTTATGTAAAGTTTATCCCCCTGATAACGGGGGGTTGGGGCTATGACTCAGTGGGTCAAAGCATTAACTTGTAAATAAAGCCTGCTGGTCTGGGGCTAGATTCCCTAGTACCCATGTAAAGTCAGGTGCTAATGTGTCCCATGCAATTGGAGTTCATTTGCAGTGACAAGCGGCCTAAGTGTGCCCATGCTTTCTCTCTCTCTCTCTCTCTCTCTCTCTCTCTCTCTCTCTCTCTCTCTCTCTCTCATCTTATCTTTCTCTTTCAAATAAATATAAAATAAAAGAAGCATCTGTTTAAGTTATCTATAATGCATGTGGAGTTGTTAGGAAGAAGATTCTCGGAAATGTTAACATTGATTATCTCTGCTTAAAGTTTTGGGGTGACACGTTTTATAATTTATTTGCATGTGTGTTCAAGTACTGCATGTGTGTTGAGGCTGAAGAAACCTTCAGTAATGTTCCTTAGGACCTTTTTGGAGACAGATTTTTTTCATTATCCTAGAACACCTCAACGATGCCTGATTGGCTGGCCAGCAAGCCCCTGGGATCCACTTGTCTTCATCGCCCCAGTGCAGTGATTAAAAGGGCCCACTGACATGCATAGGTGGGTTCTGGGCATTGAACTCAGGTCTACCCTTTAACAACCAAACTCTCTCCCTAGTCCCTGTGATAGTTACTTATTAATTTTCTTTTTTATATATTTTTAAGTGTTAACATGAGAATGTAATGTTTCATCCTAAGTCATTGAGAAAGCTTCATTTTTTAAAGTCCTTTATATTTTAAGGTAACACATGACACAAAAGTCTAAGCTCAGCTATGCAACAAAATCACCTTAAAGTCCTAAAAACTACACATCATTTCCTGAATTGCCCCTCTGGCCTAATGAATCAGAAGCTCTGGTTTGGGGTCCAAAAATCCGCATTTTTGGAAAGCTTCCCCAGAGGTTCTGATGCCCAAGTGGTGCCTGCCCTTGGACTGTCCTTCAGCAACTAGAGACTTAGAAACAAACAACAGATCAGATCCTGGCTGGGAGAGAGGCCCTCTTTCCCTGCTGACAGTGGTGTGTTAGTCCTAATGAGGATAAATAGCCACCTGTCCAAGCTACATGCTGCCAAGTAAATATCCTAAGTGCTGGTGGAACCTTCACTCGGCAACTCCGACTCTTTGCACAAGAGTGACTGAAGGCATTTAAAAGAGCTGCTTGGAGTCTGTGAGACAGATGGACCCCAAACCTCCCCATCTCAGCTGAGGAAGCAGCCATGGATTTACGGAGGAAGGTCATGGACCATCCTTAGATCCAGCATGCAAATGGGAGATTCCCGTTCCAGCCAACCCAGAAACAGAGGCAGGAGTTGAGCTAGTTCCCTGTAACCACTGAACCTCATAGATCTGCAGGGATCTATGGAGAGGCCATCTATTTGTAAGGCACACACATCTCCTCATTAAAGCACTTTATAGATTGAGAGAAGAGAGTAAAAGGACAGAATTAATGTAATTTGCATTCTTTTAACATTGTTCCCTTTCTGAGCAGAGGGTTTTATATATATAGTCTAATTTACTTTTATCCCTGGGTTCTATTACTTATGGAAATGAGAGTCCAGCCAAGGATGCTACAGCCTCCCTTAGAGAAGAGCACAGCCCCGAAAACCCTTTGCTCCCTGTTCTTGCCTAACATTATCTTCCTGGAAAGACACATTTCTATGCCTATAGAGTCTTGGAGACACATGCTTTCATCATTCAGCTTCTCTTATCTGATCCCCTACACATTTTTTTTCCAATTACAGAACCTCAGGTTTATCTGGCAGATTTAAGTTGAGTAAAAGCCAACACTTTAAATTCATTTCTGGAGAGTCAGGGAGTTGTTCAGCTATCTTAGAGCTGAATGGAGCAGCTAATATGAACCTGATATTCCTATCTATCCATCCATCAATCCATCTGTCCATCCATCCATCCATCCATCCATCTGTCCATCTGTCCAGTAGTATTATACTCAACATTGATCACTGGGTAGGTAGAGATGATGAATAAGAAATGGTTCCCCTAAGCTGGGCATGGTGGCACACACTAGCCATCCCAGCACTTGGGAGGATCAGAAGTTCAAGTCCATGCTCATCTATTTAGAGAGGTAAAGGAAAGCTTGAGATAGCTAAAACTATGTCTAAAAAAACAAACAAGCAAACAAATAAATCATGCTTACAGAAGAATGTTACATTCTTCTCTACAGAGAATTAAAAGTGATATATAGTATCTAAACAAATGACGATGATAATAAATCCATCCAAGCATAAATTGAAATTTTTAAAAAAGAAACAATGTCTATTTTGAGATCTGTTTTGCAATAAAGCAGGGAAGAGAGAATTACAAAATTATAATGAAGTATTTTAAATGCTAACATCCAGACACATTCACACTGGAATGGTTAACTTAATATTGTCTCATGATTAAGGATAACACTAGAAAGTCAGCCAGCTGGGTTCAAATTCATTCTCTTCTGTACACCGTCTGGGAAAACCTGGAAAATATATTAATTCTTTTGGTGCCCTGGTTTTATAAATGTGATCTTTAATGCGTAAGTTTCTTAGGAAGATTAAATACATTAATACATATTTGTTCCCAAAACTCTGAGATCACAATGTGAAAGGCAAACATAAAATCAAATAAGGAGTTTGTACAAATATTTCTAACTCTGCCCAACACTACTCTTTTTAAAAATATCTTTATTATGAATAAGTATATACATTGTATGAGCAACTCTTGTGAAGGTGTCCCCGTTTCCCTCCTCTCTGTCCCCTACCCACTGGGATCCCTCCTTGGTGTGCATACTGGATCTGTCTATAGGTTAGGGGGTTATGGCTACAAGAGGTAGCCAGTGTTTCTTTTCTTCCCCCTTGTGTATTGTTACTGAGGGAGGCAATATCTCTGGATATTCTCCCCCACCATGGCTCTTACAATCTTTCCGCCCTTTCTTCTGCTCAGTTCCCTGAGTCATGGTGGGTGAGTTTTAGGTCTGCTTTGTTGCTGAGATCTTAAGTATCTCTGGACCTTTGCCCTGGGCTGCCAACACCACTCTTGAACATCTTCTACATCCCAAAAGGGCAAAGAAACTAGGGTTACTTGCTTATACGAAAGGGATCCTCTCCGGAGGAAGATAGCAAGTTGCCTCTGGAACATGTTTCTTTCCTCCCTTGTAGGGCCATAGAGTGCTTTGGAGATTCACTGATTTAATAATCACTTTAATAATTAAATAATAATAATCACTTTAATAATTTAATAATAATTTAATAATCACTTAGTGAGCACCTATTATGTGCAAACCATTATTGTAGGCACTCAGAGAACAAAGACAGGATAGTTGCTCTGTGGAGTTTACAGTCTGGTAAGCAAAGAAAATAGCTTCCAGAAAGCAATTGAATATGGGAGAGGTGATACGTGTGTTAGAAAAATCAACGGGAGGAGAAAGGAGACCAGGAATGCCGACAGGCTGGGACAGGGCACAACTTAAATAGAAGGGCTGAGGTTGGACTCAGAGAGAAGGGTGTAAGAAGGTGAGAGAGTAGACAGCCCTGATATTTGGGGAAAGAGACAAGTCTAGGGCTCACTCTTCAGCTCCTCTATAAACATATTTTCTTGTGCAGACAGCATGTGAATTTGTACAGCATTTTGGGTACAAACAAAAATTTGGACCTCTTGAAAGAATGTTAAGGAAACTAAAAGCCTTTCCCTGGGCACGCACTTGGCTTGACTTATTTGTTCCTGCAGGAGCTCATGGCTGTGTTTGTGTCTCCAGCAGAGAAGATGGAGGACCTCGTGTGCCAGCCTCCACAGCAGCCCTCACCAGGCTGGCACTACTAAGTTAAGCAAAAAGAGGCAAAAGCCCCCTAGACTTCTGAATAGTGAAAGATGTGGGTGAATGCTTTCTAAAGAGAAGCTAAAGAGGCACTCTGAAAGATAAAATGCCCAGGCGAGGGTTTGCTGTGAGGCGATGGTGTGAAGAATATTAAGTGGAAAGCAGGGAGATGTGAAAGCCAGAATCAGATAACTTAATCATGGCAGCACGAGGCTGCATCCTACTTCGTATTTACTTGCTCTTGCACATTAGATTCGGGTTGGATCTATAGGCTGGACATGGGCAATTATGCATTCCTGAGACACCTCCGAGACAGGTGCTCAGCCAGAGAAAAAAAGAGGCACTGGGCATGTTGAGAGTGCCAACCACGAGGACATAGAGAGGCTCTAGTGGGTGGGAAAGGGCAGATGGGCAGTGGTGGCAAATATCCAGGAGCTGGGCTGGGGAGATGGATCAGCACTTAAAGGTGCTTGCTTGCAAAGCCTGATGACCTAGGTTCAATCCCCCAGTATCCACATAAAGCCAGATGCACAAAGTTGAGCACATGGCTGGAGTTCATTTGCAGTGGCTGGAGGCCCTGGAGCGTCTCTACTCACTGTCTTTCTATCTGCCTTTTTCTCTGTCTCTATTAAGAGTATGCACAAACTGATCTTATTTCCTTAGGAGTCTACTGTTTCTACTACTGAGAAGCTGAGTGACAAAAAGCACTCATTGACCCAGAGATTCTGATTTCTGAACACAACAGGTTCAGGAATGCCAGGCCTCGGGGAGATTTAGGTTACAAAGCAGTGCCTCACATTTAGAAGCTTGCCAAGTCATTTTCAGATAGATGTTTCTTCATTTTTCTCATAATGCTCTAAGCTTGGAGGCAGTGCCCCACTTTCAGGTGACATTAAAGTGAGCACGTGTTATCCATTTTAGGTAAGCCTACATCTCAGATATGTGTCCATAATGCTTAGCTGACACTGTTTATCACAAGAAATAGTCCAGCACCACTATTACAATTGTCTTTGGGGAAATCATCACCACACTAGTATCAACCCTGAATTAAAACATTAAAAAATTGGACTACTTTGTGGGTCTGAGCTATTCACATGCCAGATGTTGGTTTGGTGACTGGAGAAAGTTGCTATATTTGGGGCTCTGATACTTGGGTTCAGTCTTTGCTGTGCTTTCTTGTGGGTGGTCTTGGAAAAGTTACCTCCATGTCTGCAAAAATCTGCTCAATGATTCCAACATTCAAATGTTGTTGAACATCAAATGGGATTGTTAATGTATATGTGCTCTTACATCCTAAAGAGCAGTACTGTTTCCATATCAATAAAACATGGCAGTGAGAGGAAAACTTAAGGGCTGGGGAGATGGCTCAGTAGATCAAAGTACGTGCTGTGTAAGCAGGATAACCTGAATTCAGATTTCTAGGACCTGTGCAAAAGCCAAACACAGTAGTATGCATCTGTAATCCCTGCATGCCTCCAGGGAGATGAGAGGTGGAGACAGGAACATCCCCAGAAGCCTGGTGTACACAGTGATCAACAAAGTCAAACACAAGGATCCAACACCTGAGGGTGTCTACTGAACTCCACTCGCGTGTGTTGACACATGTGCTCCTCCTGTATTCACACACAACACACACGAACACAGATCATGCACACACATAGAAAGATTAAAAAAAGCAAAAATTGGGTTAACAAGCTGGGGGATATGCACAGCGTCAAAACTGAATATAAATCTGTGGCAGAAAAGCAAATTATAAAGTATATTAATTACTGTGAACTTGCATTTAGCAAACTATCCTAAAGTTCAAAATAGCTACAACCAGTTTCAAACAGTGGCTATGAATGCTCAAGTGTTTGTAATGTATGTGTCAT
>PVHP010013406.1:0-41020 GCA_004024765.1 Zapus hudsonius | reverse complement strand
TCAACAGATATATATATATATATATATATATA
This sequence comes from Zapus hudsonius, assembly GCA_004024765.1. Classification (NCBI taxonomy): domain Eukaryota; kingdom Metazoa; phylum Chordata; class Mammalia; order Rodentia; family Dipodidae; genus Zapus; species Zapus hudsonius. The sequence continues at coordinate 40,988 of PVHP010013406.1, read as the reverse complement.
TATATATATATATATATATATATATATATATATATATATATATTGTTTGTTTGTTTGGTTTTTTTTGTTGTTGTTTTTCGAGGTAGGGTCTCACTCTAGCCCAGGCTGACCTGGAATTCACTATATGTAGTCTCAGGGTGGCCTTGAACTCATGGTGATCCTCCTACCTCTGCCTCCCAAGTGCTGGGATTAAAGGTGTGCGCCACCACACCTGGCTTCTAAAAATTCCTTTTTAGAATATAAAATAGATATAGGAATTAAGTACCTAGTAAAGATCTGAACCTAGAAAGTTTTTGTCTGATGTTGCAGTGTTAACTAGAAAAGGCTTTGTAAGGCTGAAGTGTAGCTCATAGGCAGAATACACTTGCCTACTGTGTATGAGTCTCTGGGTGTGGTCTGCAGCAACACACACAGCCTCTGATTCTGCTTTTACGGATGCCTCAAGATGAAGTTTGCTCCACTGTAAATCATTATTTTATGTTAGATAATTATAGTCTTAAAAAGAAAATTGTTTCCCTCTATTTTAACAAAATAAAAGCTTAAAAAGTGTCTAAAGAAATTTTCTGTAAATGTGTTGAAATGACTCCATTATGATTGATTTCCATTTCATGTGTGCTAGTTGCTTAGAAACCCTTTCTCAGTATACTGCTTCAAACTTGACATCTGGCAAGTGACAGCTTCAAGTGTGTGCAGAGACAGTGGAGTAATTATGGCATACTGTGTTCATGCCAGGGTGATGTTCTTGGTTTTGTGTAGATGTCACAGAGTTCCCATAGCTTCTGTGTCCGTGTAGTCTCCAGAGATGTGGATAGCTTCAGTCTTTCCAAGTTACTATTTACCACAGGTATAATGGCAGTTAGGTCAACTAGAGCCAGCTGCAGTGGTTTCTGCCTGTAATCCCAGTATTTCAGGAAATTGAAGTAGGATTTCCACAAGTGCAAGGCCAGCCTGGGTCATAGAGTAAATTCCAGTCTAGCCTTGGCTAAAGTATGAGACCTGTCTCAAAAAAAAAATAATAATAACCAAACTAGTTTCTTTAAAAATATTTTTTTTTCTTGGGAGGCAGAGGTAGGAGGATTACCATGAGTTCAAGGCCACCCTGAGACAATTCCAGGTCAGCCTGGGCTAGAGCGAGACCCTACCTCGAAAAATCAAAATAATAATAATAATATTTTTTTTTTAATTTGTAAGGAGGGAGGAAAAGAAAGACCCCCCCCCAGGGCTTTTTGCTGATCCAAACGAACTCCAGACATGTGTGCCACTTTGTGCATCTGGCTTTATGTGGGTACTGGGGAATTGAACCTTTGCCATCGGGCTTTACTAGCAAGCCCCTTTACCTGCTGAGCCATCTCTCCAGCCCTAGGATTCAAATTTCTATCTTAGTTATTTTTTTGTTTTCCAGTTCTGGGGATCACCCAGAGAACTTTGTGCATACTAGGCAGAATTCTACCACTGAGACAACAAATTCCCAGCTTTTTGTTTTTGTTGTGTTGTTACTGTTTTCTGAAGTCAGTAAAGTGCATATGTTATGATGGTTGGCTCTCTCTTAACCCTCTTTAGTTATACTGTGGTGGTGGTGTTTGTCAAGGACTTGGGAGACAGTGCTAGGAATCAAACCCAGGGCCTCACATCATGCTAAGTCACTGCTGTATCCCTGAGTTACATCCCCAGCCTTCTTTGGCTGTTCTGTTTAATATAAAAGCTGCTGTCTTCATATGACTGTATCAATTAAAATTAAATAAGTATTTCAATTATACCATCTCATTAGCCACAGTTAAATAGGTCCTTTGCTATGTATAGTTTTATCTTTTATCTCTATTGCCTTTAAATCGCATGTAAACACTTTGTATAAGAGACTGAAATGTTGATCTGAGGAAAAAAAATAGCTTTTCTCTTTGAATGTCTGCTCTAAAATAAGGCAGTGTTCATTAGCTCTATTCCTTTAACCTCGGGTGATTAGGGCAGAAAGTGCCAAAGACACTAATTGCAAAGGACAGTCTTCCAGACCTATTGGAAGACCTTTATCTGTCAAAAGGGTTTTTGTTTTTTTTTTTTTAATGTATGGCCCTGAGGAAATTGTGTCCCTTGTCACTCCTACATTGCAGCCCAGCCTATGAGACAGTTGCAGATGGCGCCTGTCCCTGATATTTCTTGACTTGCATATGTCCATTCACACTCAGAACGCCCCCAGCTGTAGCTATTATACCAGAAAAACTGGCAAATGCTTCCAAACGGAAGACCTTTTCAGCAGCTTCTGTCAAGAGAAGCAAACCAGCTTGGTATTTGCAGACTTCTCTTGATGGTTAAACAATCCAAACAAGGTCAGTGATGAGTCTGCTTTGGTCTTCCATGATGCACATTTGGGGACTTCATGCTCCATGCTTTTATGGGCTCACAGTGCTTCCTTATGAGGGCATTCTAAGTCCTTGGAAGTGGCTAGCACAGGAACAGTGCAGAGATTCCCAAGTCAGACAGCTAATCCATGTGTCTCTAAATATACCAGAAGCAATAATTGAAGAAATGGAGTCTTGGCCGGGTGTGGTGGCGCATGCCTTTAATCCCAGCACTTGGGAGGTAGAAGTAGGAGGATCACCATGAGTTCGAGGCCACCCTGAGACTACATAAGTGAATTCCAGATCAGCCTGAGCTAGAGTGAGACCTTACTTCAAAATTTATTTGAGAGAGGAAATTTTCTTTTATAAAAAGATTGCAAAGTTAGAAATGTGGGACAGGGGAGAAGAGACCAAAAAAAACTAAATAAAGAATAAGAAGATATGAGCATGATCAAATTACTGTATGTTCACATATTAATGTTTCCATTTTTTAAAAAATACAGAATGTAAAATCTTATAGCTAGAGAAGTGACATTTTAATATTTCTAAGCCTATCCATTTCTGATATCTGATAGAATTTACCCTGTTTTGGCCATGATTGGAATTTGGGTGTTTACAAGAATATTGCCAGTGAGCCGGGCGTGGTGGCGCATGCCTTTAATCCCAGCACTCAGGAGGCAGAGGTAGGAGGATCGCCATGAGTTCAAGGCCACCCTGAGAATACAGAGTGAATTCCAGGTCAGCCTGGACTAGAGTAAGAGCCTACCTTGAAAACCAAACAAACAAAAAAAACCAAACAAACAAACAAACAAATATATATATAGCTGTTCGGAGATGGAGCAATGGTTCAAACAGTTAAAAACTCTTGCTTGCAAAAGCCTGCTGATGGCCAGAGTTCAGTATCCCAGTTCACACATAAAGCAGGTGCACAAAGTGTCACATGTGGTTTAATGGCCTAAAATGATCCATTCTATCTTTAAAATTTCTATAAGGAAATTAAATTATTTGAAATAATATATATCTTCCTTCAGATTATCTGTAGACTCTAGCTTTTTGTTTATGAATTTTATAGAAAAAGTTTCTCTTTTTTTTGCCTTTTTTGTTGTTGTTTTGTTTTGTTTTGTTTTGTTTTGTTGAGGTAGTGTCTTGCTCTAGCTCCTACCTCTGCCTTCGGAGTGCTGGGAGTAAAGGTGTGTGCCACCACACCCAGCTCAAAGTTTCTTTTTGAATCAAGACACAGAGAGTGAAAAATCAGTCATGGGCCTGTATTGAAAATATCCTGACTGAGAATTCATTTCCCTTTTATTCTTTTTGTTTTGTTTTGAGATGGGGTTTCACTATGTACCCAGACTAGAGTCAAACTCACAATCCTTCCCCCACAGTCTCCCGAGTGGCTGGGATTACAGGTGTGTGCTACTATATATAGCTTCATTTTTTGCTACTTCAGAAAAGCCTAGTTTAGGGGAAAGCATTTATATAGGTGACAATTTCATTACTATTCTGATTTGTTTTGTTTTGTTTTAGTAGAATCTCACTCTAGCCCAGGTTGACCTGGAATTCACACTGTGTAGTCTCAGGGTGGCCTTGAACTCAAGGCAACCCTCCTACCTCTGCTTCCTGAGTGTTTGGGATCAGAGGTGTGTGCCACCATGCCTGGCTTACTATTCTGATTTTAAGAGGAAAATTCCGTTAGAACTAAGGTTCCTTATAAACATAAATGGTATTTGTTATAAGTTTGAAAACAAGAAAAATACTATTCATTCTGAAAAGTGTGTGAATGAGTGATGGCCTTTGGTTTTGTAGCAGCCTTTGTTTACAGGATGCACTGAAGGAATTAGAGCATAAATATCCCGAATCCCAAAGGACAAACTCCCCAGTTCCATTGCTCATGCTGTGTTCCTGACAATCATCTCTGTCCCTTCCATGTATGACCTGCTTTCCTAGTGGACTACCTAGAAACCACATTTGTGCTCAGTGACCCGTCCATCTGTCCATCATCTCAACAGCCACATGTCTTCCTTTTGTTCACTAAGGTCGGATAATATATTAGGCAGTACATAGGCACAGCTGTGACTGTATTCCATTTCCAACTTGCAGCTGAGGAATCTTGAGTCTTATGCTGTTTCTATAGCACACCAGCCTGGGGCCTGGGATGTCACTTTAGCTGATGGATCCAATTCTGCCTTCACTATCTTGGGATCCAGCATAGTAGGTTCTAAGGTGTAGCCTAGTGGTAGGGTGCTTGGCTAGTCTGCACAAGGGCCTGGGTTAGATGTATAGTACCTCAAAAACTAAAGGTTGGCAATATGTTCTTCACAGCAGATAACACCTCATGACTGCTCTCCTTTGGAAATATTAATGTAAATTGTGTATGTATGTACATGTGTTTATGTGTGTGAGTGTGGATATGTGTGTGCCATGGCTCCTTATAGAGGTCATAAGTCAACTTCAGGTGCCAGTCCATGCCTTCTGTGAGCCCTTGATATTCACTGCCCTGTTCACCCTGCTAGATGCCCTGTCTCCTGTCTCTGCCTTCCATTTCACTGTAGGTGCACTGGCATTCAGAGCCCACTACAGTGTCAGGCTTTATATGGGGGCTTGGGGAATCTGAACTCAGATACTCACATTTGCATAGCATCCACTGAGCCATCTCCCCAACCTAATAGATAGTATTTTAAGATGTGGCAGCTACAATCTGCCAGTCCTGGCAAGGTACACGTAGTTGTTGTTAATAAGGGAAAGAGAATGGTGTTTTAGGGTGATTTTGTGTGTTTATTTTATAGAGTTTCCTATTTAAAGCATGAGTTTGGTGTTTAAGAACTTAAAAGCCTATGAAATTGTTGCTGGCTATTTTTGTCATATGAAACTATAGAGTAATTTCTGTTGAAGCCTAGATAGAGGAAGAGAAAATTAGAAGCTTGGATAATCACAGGTGGGTCAAGTATTTGCATTATTAGTTCACTTACATATTTGTAAATTTCTGGTTTATTTTGCCTAAATATAAAACTTTATAAAATATGGGCTGAAGATCTAGTGCCAAGTAGCCTCCATTACCCCAAGATTATAGCACTCTATCCAAGTTACTGCTATTTCCAGTAGAGTCTGGCCTAGGCCCAGAGCTTTGCACTAGGACCCTGACTGTCTGGCCCAGGTGGGAGGAGAGATGGCTTTGGGAGCCCTGAAGTCCCAAGAGTCCCACCCCAGTGCAGAGCTCACCACCTGCCTGGCCTCACAGCTTCCTGGGGAATCATGTTGTAAGCATATCTCTCCTTTCGCCCCCATTGTACATGGCTACCAAAGACCTGCTTCTGTGTGGTTGGCTGCCCCACCTGGATGCAACTACTTGGTTTGTTCCTGTTTATCTTTTGAGGGAATCTTGACCATGATCAGAATAAATAGGTACTTCATGACTGCTGTACAGGAGAAGATGGTTTGGGGTGTTCTTTGTGGATGCAATGCTTTACCTCAGCTTCTCATGGCATTCCCACGCTGCCTTTTGTCATTCAAAGAAAGTTTTTTGGACTTATTCCAAACTGGAGTGTTCAGGGGTTGCTCTACTGATTATGGGGAGCCTTGTTTCTTGGCTCTATTACGCCTTTTACTGCTCCCCACCCTCGGTTTATCTACCTGTCTATCATCTGTATCTTGGGCATTTCTGCTATCTCTGTGACACCGTGGGACCAGCAGACAGGAGGAATGTTCCTCAGACTTGGCATGAGTGGTGTTGTACCCACCATACATATTGCTGTCATTGGGGGCTTTGTCAAGGCCACCACAGTGGGCTATCTTGCTCCTGACTGTGATGTACATCCCCAGAGCTGGCCTTTATGCTGCTCAAATTCCTGGGTACCTCTTGCCAGGAGATGAGACTTTCCCTGTCCTGGTGGTAGCAGTAGCTTTTGTCTACTTCTGTGACGTCTGCAATTCATTATGGCCTAGAAAGTGATTGTACTCTGCTTCCCAGCCTTTCCACCTGAGGGACAAAGCAGGACTTCCAAGTACTTTTCAAAATAATTTCTTTAGCTGGGTGTGATGATGCACACCTTTGATCCTAGCCCTCAGGAGACTGAGGTAGGAGAATTGCTGAAAACTGCATAGTGAATTCCAGGTCTGCCTAGACTAGAATGATACTAACTCTGGGAAAATAAAATAAAATAAAATAACTGCTGAAACAAGAGGAAGAGTCTGAATCATTTGTTTCTTGAAGAAACCTTATAGGAAATTCAGTACCAGTCAAGCTCAGCTCTTTCACCGTCACTGGGCTGTGAACTTTCCATTTCCGTTCCCACTCCCTGCCTGGAGAGACATGGTCAACATAGCCTTCTCCCTCCTCCGCAGTCACCTTCTCTGTAAGGCAACTACTGATCCTTCACAGACAGGGGAGTTTGAAGTTCACATTATGATTTTAACCACTCCTTCAACCTTTTTGGGAAAACTTTATGAACTGGGACACTTTAGAAATTATGGGGAGGGAGTTCTTAAAGAAAATACCCCTCCCTTATCCCATCCTTAATTTGTAAACTGGTTTGTAGCAGGCCATGTATTTTTGTAGCATACTTTTCAAAAGCAGTTATAACCTGGCTCCATTTTCCTAGGGCTTAGATCTACTTAGACCGCAGGAAGAATGAAGCCACCAACTTTTACATAACTTGGCTATGTATGGAAGTGTGTCCAGGTTTCAAATAGCTTTTATTAAGTCCTACCAGTTACTGGCCTTGCCTTCCTCTCTTCCAAGTCTTATTGGCCTGTCTGTTCCTCCACCCCCTTACTCTACTATTGGGCCAGCACTAGGTACATTCCTACCTCAGGGCCTTTGAATTAACTTTTTCTCCTCTAGAATGTACCTTCCCCAACCACTGTCTAAATAGTTTACTTGCTTCTTTTTAGATCTCTGATTAAATAAGGCCTCACTACACCCCAGTACACTCAGTCCCTCTTACCTTTCTTTCTTCTTAGCACATTGTCAATACTGTGCAGATTACTTTCGTGTTATCACCTCTTGCTTCTCTCCCACTAGAGCAATCTCCTAGAGAGCAGCACCATATGTCTGGTCCCCCCCACACACACACACACACTAGTATCCTAGTGATACTGGAACAATGTCAAACACACATTACATGAAGGATATTTGATGAATGAATCTTTTTGCTTCCATTTAAGGAAGTGTTTCTAAACATCAGATTCATCTAGTTCTTTTTTTTTTAATATTTTATTTATTTGAGAGAGAGAGAGAGAGAGAGAGAGAGAGAGAGAGAATATGAATGGGCACACCAGGGCCTCCAGCCACTGCAAATGAACTCCAGACACATGCGCCTTCTTGTGTATCTGGCTTTACATGGGCACTGGGGAATCGAACTCAGGTCCTTCTGTGTTGCAGGCAAGCGCCTTAATCGCTAAGCCATCTCTTCAGCCCTCATCTAGTTCTTGAACATACTCAACAAAACCAACTCTTAGCAGAGTGTTCCAAACGTACTGTCTGCCTCAGGAGATCCTACAGCCTTTTCCTGGATGGAAGTGGTCCCAGGCCCAAATTCAATCCCAGGACTATCATTATAAATCCATTTTCTTTGGGAGAAAGGGGGGGAACCAGTGCCTGTCCATATTACTTTATAATCAATCATTTATTTGCTATTCTGGAATTTGGTGTACATATATTATAACTCGTGATCTGAATTGAGATTTTTTTTTTCCAGAATGAGATTACCTAAATCTTATGACAGAATGAATTCTTCAGGAGTCACAGTTCTGTTTATCTCCTTTTAAAACAAGGCCTACTAAAAGAGATTGGTCTTAGAGTTTATTATATGTTTAAAGCCTAGTAATTATTTGTGCTACTAGAGGATTTAGAGTTTGAGTCATCTAGGGGTCTGGTCAAAGACTATTTAAATATAGAGACTAGAATGGCTGAAGTGCATGTTGTTGCCCATGGGGCATCAGCTTAGGGACTTGGAACCAGTGCTTCCTTCTATTAGGAGGAAACCCTGTCATTTTTTTCTATAAATGGGTCACTGTTTATACACCTTTTTGTTGTTTTGTTTTTGTTTTTCAACGTAGGGTCTCACTCTAGCCTAGGCTGACTTGGAATTCACTATGTAGTCTCAGGGTGGCCTTGAATTCACAGCGATCTTCCCACCTTTGCCTCCTGAGTATGTGCACTCTTGACAGTGAATGTCCTAATGTCTCCTAGGAATAAACCAAGTATCACATTTAACTAGGACTCCCAGTGGATTGGTACTGCCTGAGGGTTGCTGAGCTGTCATATAGGTCCTCCTGACGTGTTAGGTGGTTGAAAGAAGAATATAAAGAGGTATTTTCATCTTAGCCCTGGAATTGAACTAATGATGCTATTCAGAAAGAAAGTAAATGGACATTTTCTATAGAGAATTCCATGCCTTTTAGAAATTAATTTGCATGCAGCAAGAGGGACAGAGAGAGACAATGAGTGTGCCAGGCCCTCCTCCTGCTGCAAATGGATTCCAGATGTATATACCACTTGGTGCATCTAGCTGCTAGGGAATTGAACCCAGGTCATTAGGCTTTGTAGGCCTCAGCTGAGCCATCTCTCCAGCCCTTTTTTTTAATTTTTTAAAAACATTTATGTGAGAGGGCTGGAGAGAGATGGCTTAGCTGTTAAGGTATTTGCCTTCAAAGCAGAAGGTCCTGAGTTCAATTTCCCCAGTACCCATATAAAGCCATGTAAATGCACGAGATGGCACATGTATCTGGATTTTGTTTGCAGTGGCTGGAGGCCCTGGTGCACCCATTTTCTCTTTCTCTTTCTCTCTCTCTCTCTCCCACTCAAATAAATAAATAATTTTTTTAATTTATGAGAGAGAGAGAGAGAATGGGAATGGGGAGTTAAACCCAGGCTTACAGGCTTTACAGTCAAGTTCCTTTTTATCCACTGAGTCATCTCTATTTTTAATTATACAAAGATATTGTTAGATGTTATATATGAGGCCTTTCTGTTTTGTCAGGGTATCTCTGAGAATTCCCCAATAATTCACTGATCAATAAGGGTTGAAGTAGAAGACAATATTTAAACTAAGATAGGAAGGCATTTTGGCATTGACTAGGAATGAATAGCCACAGGTCAATTTAACTTCTGAAGCTAGCAGAAAGGGCTACTTCTGCTTGAGTCCCCAATGACATATATTACACAGTTGGAATCTGTGCCATTAAAAACCTGTCATTCCTGAGCCTTTCCCTTGGGATCTGTTGACTAGGTTGTGTGGTGCTTTAAAAACACATCTGAATCATCATTCCTCAGAGAACTGGAGATGGTTGGCGTCACTGCCTGGTCCTAACTTGGACCAGCCTGTAAATAATCTTTCCAAAAGCTAAATGGAGAGAAGGAATAAAAGGAAAAAATATTCTTTAGAGACTTGGAAAGGTCACAAGTGACGTCATGGAATAGTAAATAAGATAATCTCAAAGGTGACCCTGTATTCCTCGACTTGGTGGTTTTTCTTGTGTTGGTGCCTGTGGTGAGAGGTGTGGTAAGTGGCCTCACTTGCCAGATTTCAGACTGGGTTCATCTCAGACCTTTTTATAGTATTGTTGAGTACACTGGAGCAAGGTTCGAATATTAATTTAGCCTGTTCATCTCCAGCTGTGCCACCATAAAGAAGCTGCAGCTACTGCAGCAGGCTGCCTTTACTATGGAAAGAAACTAATTGCTGGGTACAGGCTGAAGCTGACAGGCTACTCTTTCCCCAGCAGCCACAGAAAGTAACTTGAAAAAAACATTATGATTATTATTATTATTAAGCATTTATAGTTCACTTTTGTGTTTCAGAGTGCCTTATAATAATTATTTCTATTTACTCTTCCTGTTGATGTCCTGAGAAGCAAGTTCATATTGTGTGGCACGTGTTGCACATGGTATGCCAGAGGAGCCCTATGCTTGTACACCTGTTTTCTGCCTTGGGCAGTCTCAAAACAAAAGCTTAAGTGTGCATTAATGTTTTTTGTTAATGGCAGCTTACAGTTAAGAAATGTATATACTCCTAATACATATGTAAAGCTGAAACAGGAAATATTGTTCATGAGATGCCTAGTAATATTTCCTTTCTGTCTTGTTAGTTTTTTGAGTCGTGGTCTAGCTATGTAGCCTAAACTATTCTCCAACTGACAATCTTCCTGATTCCATCTCTCAAGAACTGGAATTAAAGGCATGCCCCACTGCACCTGGATCTTTTTGGAGTTTTGTTTTGTTTTGAGGTAGGATCTCACTCTAGTACAGGCTGACCTGGAATTCACTATGTAGTCTCAGGGTGGCCTTGGACTCACTACAGTCCTCATACCTTGGCCCTCCCAAGTGCTGGGATTAAAGGCGTGCACCAGCACGCCCAGCTCTTTTTGGATTTTTCAAAAAATATTTTTTATTATTTGTTTACAAGCAGAGAGAGTGAGGATGGGGGGAATAGGCATACTAGGGCTCCTACCACTGCAACCAAACTCCAGGTGCATGCACCGCCTCTGTGCATCTGGCTTTAGGCAATTGAACGTGGGCCACCAGTCAGGCTTTGCAAGCAAATACCTTTAACTATTGAGCCATCTCTCTAGCCCTCCCCCCCCCTTTTTTTTTTTTTTTTTTGGATTTTTGAAACAGGATCTTGCTGTGTAGTTCATGGTGTCCATAAACTTAGCATCCTCCTGCCTCAACCTCCCAACATCATTTGCTACCACACCTGGCCACTATAATATTTTCTGTTTTTTATGCAATTTCAATCCACTTAATTAGGGCTGGAGAGATGGCTTAGCGGTTGGGGCGCTTGCCTCCAGTGCCTGGGGCCCCAGGTTTGATTCTCCAGGGCCCACGTACAACAGACCCACAAGGTGGTGGTTCTCTCTCTCTCTCTCTCTCTCTCTCTCTCTCTCTCTCTCTCTCTCTCTCTCTCTCTCTCTCTCTCTCTCTCTCTGCTTAAAAGTGAATAAATAAAGTATTGGGGAAAAAATCCACTTAATTAATTTTAAGAACTACCAGTTGGTCTTGACCCACCCACCATGCCAGGGATACTTGAATAAGAAGAATACACAGTGGTAGATAGTTGTACTCAGACATAAAGAAAAAAAACCCAATATTTTCATATGAAAACATGTATATGTACTATGAAACTTATTCCATAGAAATTCAAGGAAATACTATCCTGTGATAAGCTACTTCATATTAATCTACTAACCATGGTCTTCCTGTTTTATCCTAGCAGGTGTCCATTCTTTCCTCTTCTGTTAAGGAGTGCACACTAGGAAACTGAGATGTTAGACACTTTGAGGCCTTTCATCTAAGCACATCTGATCTAAATCCAGAGAGTAAGAAACCTAGAAGAGTATTTTCATAATCCTTCCATGACACTTATTCTGCATTTTTCTCAGAACAAAAAAAAAATCCTGTGGTAAACAAAAGACAAAAATCCCTTCTTTTATATAATTTGTGTTCTACCAGAGGTAGATATGGTATGTTGCATTGGGACAATCAATAAAACAACAAATAATTTTTTAAGTATATGAGGCAGGATTGAGGACAGTGGCAAAACACGAACAAAAACAAAACAAGGACCAGATATGGGATCCTGGGATTGGAGGTTGGGTAATAAGTATATCCATCATGGATGAGCTATGTGAGAAGATAAAATTTGATTGAAGCAGATTTCCTAGTGAAGGCAGGAATGAGGCATGAAGATGGAGAAGAACATTCCAGTCAGAAGAAATAAAAAATACAAAAAGCCACAAAATAGGAACATGCCTGGTATATTCAAGGAAATAATAGCAGGCCCCTGTATCCCAGAGTGGAGAGCAGTAGCACTTGACATCACAGAGGGAATGAAGGTAAGATTGTAGACCGTTGTAACCTTGCATTCTGAGGGAGATGGAAAGTCATTGGAGGTTTGAGTACTTATGAGCTGACCTACATTTTTTAAGAGCACTCCACCTGCTATAATCAGAAAAAACTGGGCAAGCTGGGTATGGAGAAAGGGGAGTTGCAGGCCGGGCGTGGTGGCGCATGCGTTTAATCCCAGCACTCAGGGAGGCAGAGGTAGGAGGATCGCTGTGAGTTCAAGGCCACCCTGAGACTACATAGTGAATTCCAGGTCAGCCTGGACTAGAGCGAGACCCTACCTCAAAAAACCAAAAAAAAAAAAAGAAAAGAAAAGAAAAGAAAGGGGAGTTGCAAGGGGATAAATGGAGACAAATGTAAGAATAGAGAATTGTGAAAAGGCTTCTCTGTATTCCATTTACTGAGTTTAGGGTGACATCAGGAAGCTGGGCTTAGTGGTTCATGCCTATGGATTATAGCACTTGGGAGGTAGAGGTAGGAAGACATTAGGGACCCTCACCACCAACAAAAAAAGGAAAAACTGGCCATGATGGCTCATACCTAAATTCCCAGCAATCCAGGAGTCAGGTGTAGAAAGACAAGGAGTTTGAGGGCCAACTTGTAACACAGAGCAAGTTTGATGTCATCCTACACTACATAGCAAGATCTTTTCTCAAAAATCCAGGGGCTGGGGTTGTATCTTAGTAGTAGAGCATTTGCTCAGCATATGGAAGGTTCTAGGTTTAATCCCCAGCACCATAAAAAATGAAAAGAAAGGGCCTGGGGAGATGACTCCGTAATAAAAGGTGCTTGTTTGCAAAGCTTGACAGCCTGTATTCAATTCTCCAGTGCCCATGTAAAATCAGTGCATAAAGTGACACGTGCATCTGTTTGCAGCAGTAAGAGTCCCCCCACACGCCCCTTCCTCTCCCCCTCTCTCATTAACAAATATTTTTACAAAGGAAAAGATAACAAGATATTCTATTTGCAGATAGGAAGAGAGATACGGAGTTTGTTTTGGACATGTTCCTTTTGGGGATATCTGTTATCAAAGTAAAGATCATAAGTAGGCAGTTGAATATATGTGGTTATTGATTTCCCATTTGCATAGCATGGTGCTAAAGCTCTTGGAATAATAGTTCTCTACCTTGTCTGGATTATATCTTCCTTAGCCTCAACACTTTTAATTAAGAAAACTTAGAGCTCACTGCCCTCTTTCCTTCCCTTCCCTTTCCCTCCTTTTCTTACAATAGTGAGTATTGTGCTCTTAAAAGTCTGATTTAGTTCTGCTTGAGTAGTCCAGAGAGAGAGAGAGAGAATAGTCAACATCAACATTGGAATTGAACTAACAACATACTGATTTTTCTTTTCTCCGAAGGATTGGCATATCCATGGAGAATCTAGAGTGTGTAGAGAGAGTGTGTCTGAGAGAGATCACCACAATCATCACACCACCGCATTCCCCCATCTCTGCCTCATGTAGAATCTGTGTTCTTTTTATTTTATTTTATTACTGGTCGTCAGTATCTAGCATTGACCACATTTTACATCAACTTTAAAATATAGCTACAGAAATCATAGAATACTATATAATAAAGCACAAGGAATTTTCTAAAGAGTTTTAAATCTCAATTTTAAGCTTAACAAATCAAATGCCACTATTTGCACATGTGGAAAACACAAGCTGGTCAATTAAAAACATAACATCAAAGAGTTGAATGTTGCCGGGCGTGGTGGCGCATGCCTTTAATCCCAGCACTCAGGAGGCAGAGGTAGGAGGATTGCCGTGAGTTCAAGTCCACCCTGAGACTACAGAGTGAAATTCAGGTCAGCCTGGACTAGAGAGCGAGACCCTACCTCAAAAAAACAAAAAAAAAAAAAAAAAGAGTTGAATGTTATTTATGTAAGTAAGATAACAGATGTGGTGTAAATGAAGTAACTGGAATGAAGTGGCTTACTTTTCAGTTTCCCTAGATTTACATTAAGAAAGTAAAATTGAAGCTTGAAATCAGAATTATAGTATAGAAGTTAAAAACTGTTCAATCTTTAGCTAAGGATTGGGTCAAAATTAAGGAGAAATAATATATCAAGAGTTAAGGCAAAATATCAAGAATAATGATAATGAAATTTTTAGAAGAAAAAGTAAATTATCACTGAGAGTTTTTCATCTCAAAATATTCTCATGTTACAGATTATTCTAGCAACTTCTAGAGTAGTCGATGAAATATTATCTTAGAATATTTCTGGATTTCCTTGTCAATTACTTGGAAAGTTAGGAGTCTTTAAACAAGGGACTAAATTTTCAGGTTACACCTGCAGTGTGAACACTCTTGGGCTGTACGTAGGGGGATGGCTAGTAACTCTCCAACAGTTCTCTTCTTGCTAGGGGTGTAGCTGGACTACATTCCTCAGCTTAATTTGTAGATAAGTGTGCTCACATGAACAATGAGCAGAAATGATGTGGGCAAGTTTCACTCCGCTTGCTGGGGAGGGGATTCCTGGCCTAACCTCCTGTCCTGACTCCTTTCTCCAGCTTCCAATGGCCAGAATCTGGAAAATGCTATCATCAATGTGAAAATATTTTGGAATTTTCCTGAATTATGTTTGTATCCAAATTGTTCTAACAGGTACCTTCTCTTTGCTGGCACAAAACATCTGACCAAGCGATGGGAGGAAAGGGTTTGTTTTGGCTTACAGACTGGAGGGAAAGCTCCATGACAGGGGGAAAACATGGCAGATGTAGAGGATGGATGTCACCTTCTGGTCAACATGAGGTGGACAACAGCAGCAGGAGAGTGTGCCCTAGAATCTGTGTTCTTGAGAGATCTTACTGTGTTAAGCATAAGAATGAAGTACAGGTAGAGGAAAAGTTAAGAAATCAGTGTTTCGTTTCATTCGTGTGACATCCTCCCATAAATTTCATCTAGCAAATATTGATTGACCAGGCAGTATGCTAGTGAAAATGAGAGACTGCCCTGCACTCTCAGCTCACTGTATTGCTAGTGAGCCCTATGTAAATAAGCAGCACTTTTTACTCTATAATAGTGCAAACATTGGGAGTGCTATGAAGGGGGTTAGAACTTTGTGAAAATTTTCAAGATTGAACTGAATCTTAATGCATTAGACAGTCAAAGTTCAGAGAGAGGAATGTATCAAACAGAAAGAACAGCACATAAAAAACAGAGAGCTGAGTTGTATTGGGGAACAAGAAGTGATTTTGATATGGATAAAGTGAAGGAAATAGCCCAAGGAGGTGAACAAGAGTCAGATCCAAGGGTGCCATTTATTCTTGAAACATAGTTCTAGCCAAAGGTAAAAGTTTAAATTTTATATGAGATTTTTAAAATATAAAACATTAAGCATTTTCCCAACAAGTGGCCTGTATTTGGTCCTATAAAAAGATGTTATTTGATCAAGGCACTGTAGCAAGAAGAATCATTAAGCTAATAATTTGCCAATAAGCTTTTAAAAATCCTCTCTGAACCCTTTCTAACATAATATTAATACTAAATTTTCTGATGTTTAATGTGATTATCCTTATTTATGAAGAGTTAAAGGTAAAACAGGAGATGGTGAAAATAGGAATCTTGTCAATCATTGTCATAGTACTTCAGCATTAGGCACTTCGGTGGGTGCTCTACAAATGCTACCTCATTATGTTTATAACAACCCTGTAAATTCGGCTCTGCTCTCATCTTTTGGTGGGCAGGATGCTACTTGCCTCAATCACACAGCAAGCATCAAATCAGGCACTCTGGCTCTCAAGATTGCTCCAGAGACCTGTCTTTTGCTTCTGGTTGGAGGACTATTGTACAGCAGAAGTCCTGGGTAGTCTTCAGGGTAGATGGAAACCCCGTAGTTATATGTCAAAATGTTGCATGACTATTTTTCAGCAGGAGGGCTCCTGGCTTTCATCTGCTTACAGGGGTCCAGAAGACAACACTGACCTGAAGGAGCATTTAATGGCCTTTCTGTTGCTGTGAAAGGTCTGTGATTACAATAATGATCTCAGGATAGATGTTTGCAGATTCATCAGACTTCTCAGAAAGCACTGTTCTAGGGGGACTAGTTGGGAAGAAAAAGGGGTTCAGCTGTAGTGGAGTGAGGGGATAAGAAAAGGTAATAGGTGAATGTTATCAATTATGTATATCAAATTATCAATATTTTAAAAAGAAACCATTGTTCTAATTAATTGTTTATCAGGTCTCCCTAGGTACTTTTTCTAAAACACTCATGCCAAATCCCAGGTTTAAAGGTTATAATTCTTTTCATATAGAGTGGATCCCTTTTTAAAATCTATCCAGGGCTTGTTCTCTTTTGACTCTTTTTCACCTGCTGTGGCAGAGATGATATCCAGCCTCTGCTCATACTAGGCTTTCCCCTGCCATCATGAAGCTTCCCCTTGAGACTGTAAGCCAAAATAAAAACATTCTTCCTATCAGCTGCTTTTGGTTGGATGCTTTGTGGGGACAACCAATTACAACAGAAAATTGGAACTAGAGGAACCAGGGTCATTGCTTCTGTGTGGCTTTTGACCTTTTGGAACTGATTTGCAAGAAAAATGTGGAATGGTTGGAAACTTTGATAAAGAACCACCTTGCCTGAAGGAAGAATGTTGAAGGCATTTCCTGCTCTCCAAGGTCAGCTTTATTTGCCCCCTTGTAGCCCACCTGATACTGTGGGGAGTATAACAGATGCAAGAAAGAAAGGGCCATTTGAGTTGCAATAATGCAGTTTTCTCTCTGGAAGTGGCCACTGGGCAACTTAAAGCAAGGTTGTTGAGTCCCTGCATGGAGGCCCATTAGAGCCATAGGATGGGCCAAAGGTTGTAATAGAATCCCAGGGTTCCGGAGTTGCCAGGACTAGAGAACAGCTGCCAGGGTGAGCTGTTGAGTTGGGATGAAGTTTTTCCCAGGCTCTAAACAGCCCAGCTGAAGGGGTGGAATTAGAACCCTAAAGACTTTGTTTTGGGTTCCAGATGGACATAGAGCTGCCTGGTTTTATGTTTGTTCTCCTTGTTTTAGATCTTGCATTGCTTCATTCTTTCCTTGTAATGCCCAAGGCCATCTTTTGCAGTATGAATGTTTGCTGTGTGTCATTATGTGTTTTTGGATTTACAGGCTCACAGTTTAAAGATCTTGGACTATGGGGATGTTTGAACAGTGTTAGTGTTGACACAACCTATGGGGGCTTTTAAAGTTGGACTGAATGCATTGAATTTCACCTCATGGATAGTCATGAGTCTATGGGGCCCAGGGGCAGAATGTGGTGGTTTGACTCAAATGTCCCCAATAAATCATGTGTTCTGAACGTTTAAACCCCAGTTGGTAGCAATTTGGGAAGTGGAGTCATGCTAGAGGAAGTGTGTTGTTGAGGGCCAGCTTAGGGGTATTATAGCCAGCTCCCCCTTGCCAGCAATCTGCTCACTCTCTTGCTACTATTTACCATCAGCTGTGGCAGAGGTGATGTTCAGCTTCTGCTCATGCCATGCTTTCTCTCATCATGCCATCATGAAGCTTCCCCTCAAGACTGTAAGCAAAAATAAAAACTAAAACTATCCAGATGACTCTGATAAAGTCTTTGGTTAAGAACTACTATCTCTTGAGTAAAAAAATTTCCTCACTCAAGGGACACATTTTCCATATCTTTGGTTGTATCTCAAATGCTTAGTACATGGTATGGATTGGTGACACACAGGGAGATATGCCTACTTTCTTCTCAAGGATGGTAGTACTAATAGACACTGACTCTCACAGAGCCTGGTACTAAGAGTTCTCCTTGTCTCTAGCTCTTTATGCTGCATACCCAGGGAACTGAAACTGGCCTTGTTGCCAGAAGCCTGCAGCTGCTTTAAACCTTTGAAAGTGATGTTGGAGGGTACCCTGAAGAAGGACTGAGCCTCTTTCCTGGCATCAGTTACTCTGTTTTGATTTGGCAGGCTCAGTCTTTCTGAGAATCATGCAGTCTCAGCATTTTAGGTGTCAGGCTATGTGATACAGGCCAAAAATTTCTAGGCTTGGTAATTGAAAAGTTAAAAGCCCAGATTATAAGAAAATCGGTTGAAGGAGTTCTGAGAGAGATCAGAAAGCCTGCATCAGGGGGACATAGCCAGATAATTATGGAGGCGAAAGTAAAGAAATGATCTGAGGTCCAAAAGAGAAGTTGATAATAAATATAAAAAGACTGCAATACTTGATAAAGAAGACATTTAGGTGTCTTCTTTATCAAACTTATGGCCAAACTTTTTATGAAGAGATAAGGATGTAGTCAGGGGAGAAGAGGAAGAAAGGAGAATGGTAATACTAGGCAAACACATTTTTATGTGTACTTTCTCATTTTGTTTGTTTGATTTTGTTTTTTGAGCCATAGGATCTGTCTATATAACTCAGGCTGGCCTCAAACTCACTATAACCCAGGCTGTCTTTGAACACACAAAGCCTACATCTGCTTACTGAGTGTTAGGATTATAGGTATAAGCCACCACCCCTGGTTTCTTTTACTTCTTAAGAGCAAAATGAGAAAGAAATATACATGGTTACTGATCATAGAAGAGATCTTTTGCCCAGAGAACTGTTTTCCTGCAGTGCCAAGAACATAGGTAGGAAAGTCACTAGTGACAGAAACTAGGGTGGGGGGTTGATGGTTTGAGCAGCTCTCCTCTCTTCTTACTGTATATGGGTCTGGAATCTGCCTGTGCCTGAGCACATGCCCCAGTCACTGTTGTCCAAATAAAAGTAGCTAGGAAGAAAGCAGCATGCTCAGCATTGAGCCTACCATGGTAAAATCATAGCCCAGATATTTATATTGTGAGGAAACACCTTTCTTTGCTAAAATGTTTTCCTTCTTGTAATCATCAGGTTTACTGTGTTTAACCCAATAAGCTGTTTCCTATGGTAGAACCCAGAAAAGGAGGTTTTATGAAAGACATAACTTAAAACCCATATCTTTAAAAAGATAGGTAATCTGGCCTCTAGTTTTTTGAAGGAAAACGAACAGTCAAGGTTTATGATCAGATAGATTTGAATGTGAATCTGTATAGTCTGTGTAGTCTGAGATGTTACTGTTTTCTTTCTGAACCTTATTTCCCCATCTATAAAATGAGAGGAGAATGCCACCTGCTTTAGAATAAAGATAATAAAGATTAGGAAGATCATTAGTAGGGATATAGTAAGTGGAGCAGCTACTCACAGTCATAGAAACAGCTGAAGACACTATTCTGTGTATAGAAGGTGCACAGTGTAGATGGTCCTGGAGAAGAGGTGCTCACAGTTACATGACAGTGAGCAGGGAAGGATGCACTTTGCTGGTACCTTCATTTGGGAGACCTACACTGACTGAAATAGGGAGGTAGATTTCCAAGCGCACACCTGTTCTTTCCCTCCTACCTGGACTCCTTATTGATGTCCTCATTTCTTCTTGTTGCTTTCTTGGCAGGTGGCTGTTAAAAACAATATTGATGTCTTCTACTTCAGCTGCCTCATCCCACTCAATGTGCTTTTTGTAGAAGATGGCAAAATGGGTAAGTAGACTATCCCATCCCGCTAAGAACACCTTTCCCTTTGTGCATAAGGCAAGCATTACCCCAGATGGACAGGCCATTTTAAGATTTTAAAAAATGGGCTAGGATATTCTCAAACCATAATAATTGCTCATTATTAATATTGTTAATTTTCCATTGTTCTTCAGATCCAAGTGCCCGTTACCTGAGTAATCTGGTCAACCCAATATACAGAGTAGAAGACTGGGGACAGATAGTCTTTGCCATCTGTTAGCTGTGTGATCATGAACAAGATGTTTAATGTTTCTCTTTCAGTTTCCAGCTTTGCAAAATGAAAGTGGTTTTTATAATGACTTAAGTAGTGGTGTAAATTTAGCCCTTAAGTTATACTAGTGCCTTATGATAAATCAATAATTTGGAGACTAGGGAGATGGCTCATTTGGTAAAGTACTTGCCACTTAAGCATGAGGACCTGAGTTCAGATCCCCAGTAAAAGCTGGGTGTGGAGACAGAAGAATCCCTGGATCTTGCTGGCTAGCTCAGGCTTAGTGAGAGACCCTGCCCCAAAAAGTAAGGTGGTGAGCCTAGGAAGATGGCTCAGCAGTTAAAAGTGCTTGCTTGTAAAACCTGCTGGCCCAGGTTCAATTCCCAAGTCAGTCACAGCTGAAGGCACACACACACACACACACACACACACAAGTAAGTAAAGTAGAGAGCAATTGAGGAAGACACCTCTGGTGTTAACATGAACACATCCATTCGTGCATATTTGCACCCACACACTAGGAACATGCATACACACATGCATAAAAGCCACATAACAGGCAGAAAATTTCAGTAATTTCTAACAAACCATTATCTCACTAAACTATTCATATTTTTCTCCTTACTTATGAAGCTACCATTCCCAAAATGTAGCTTATATTGGTACAATATAAAATTGTATTGACACTTAATTTGATTCTCACAATGAGTCTTTCAGATATAATTATATGTAAAGAAATTAAATCTTAGAAAAGTTATGAGACTTGCCTAAAGTCACCCAAATAGGAGTACAAGAGAGCCAAAACTAAATTCTGAATATAAGCTTTCTTCAGTTTATCTGAGTATAGTTAATAAGGGATTAATTGGCCTGGGGTATCTCACACCTCTCTGCATGACTAAAACTTGGCTCCAATCCCAGCCTGTTGCTAGCTGTATTGTAAGAGCTGGCATGCTGAAGGAGAAATGACAAAAGGCATCAGAAATCAGAATTCTGACAGATCATACATATCCACCCTTCCCCTCTGCTTCCCCACACAGAGCGCCAGGTCTTCCTTGCAACTTGGAAAGATATTCCTAATGAAAATGAACTCCAGTTTCAGATTAAAGAATGCCATTTAAATGCTGGTAAGTAGTAACTCTTAATTTCATTTTCATCTTAATAAGTCAAATTAGATGCTTGAAACATTTATCTTTACCTACCTCTTCCCACATACTGATAAGTATGTGTTAGATACATTGCTTTATAAATGTCTCTTTAGAAGTTTGGAATGCTGGCCAGACATGGTGGCACACCTGTAATCCCAGCATTCAGGAGGATCAGGAGTTAGAGCCCAGCCTGGGCTACATTGCCAGACCCTATCTCTTAAAGAAAACTGTTGGGATAATTTAATGAAAGGTACCAGATTACACAGAAGCTAAGAGATTTAAGAAACAAACAAGTTCTGGTATACAAAAGGCCCTGGATCCTCAGTGCCAATTAATAAATAAGAAACTAACAAACCAAGCCAGGTGTGGCAGCACACACCTTTAGTCCCAGCACTCGGGAGGCAGAGGTAGGAGGATCGCTGTGAGTTCAAGGCCAGCCTTGAGACTACATAGTGAATTCCAGGTCAGCCTGAGCTAGAGCAAGACTCTACCTCGAAAACACAAAAGCAAACAAAAAGAAGAAACAAACTCGAACTAATCCATCTACCTAGTTCTTCAGTGGCTGAGGAGGTATATGTTAATCATATTAGCTAAATATCTCAAGCATGAAATAATCAAAGTGGTACTTGCAGATGGGCACCTCCTAAGAGTTAAAAGGGCTGTTTCATCTATGTCAGCTTTGGGTGGTGGAGGAAAGGATCCTGTATGTGGAATTCCATTTAGTTAAAGCATGCCTCATGGTTGATTGAAGCTGAAATGGTAACCTTTTTGTTACTGCCTTTTGTAAGCTTTCATATAATGTTGCTAACCTTTTTAATCACTATTAGTCCCCAAGCCCTTTTGTAGTTAATTCTGTTGCTGTAGTAACACACAAAAAGAGGCAACAGAGAGGAGAAATAATAGCAGCTGTCAGTCCCTAGGGCTTTGTTCCACTGTGATATTTGCTGTTCAGTGTCCTGCCTTTTGTACCAGCCTCCCTCCACTTCCCTCAGCACCTCATTCACCATCACTTCCCCTTCATTATGGGTAATCCTCATTAGGGTTTTCAGCATACTACCCTTCCCCATGGTGGTGGGAACAGAGCAGTGAGAAATGAGGCAGTATGGCTGTCCAGTTACAGAAAGAAAAAAGTGCACACTGCCTTTGCATTCCAGCTTTCTGTTTTTAAGTTCAGGTTTAGGGGTTCTCTACGTTGTTTGTCCTGTGTTCATATAGGGCTTTGAATCAAATAGTGATTGGCTTCTAAATGTGCTGATCCTGTGCGCCCACCCTGTTACCTTCCAGAGGCCAAGCCCTGCTTGAACCCTCAGGCATGAAAGACAGGCAGACTGGCATCAGTCAGCTTGCCTGTGATAAGGATTAACTAGCATTTCTTCAGCTTTTAGACAGCTTTCAAAGCAGTCTTGTGCTCATTAATGAGTTGGTTATCTCCAGTATGTGTGCTCTTAAGTGGTGACAGTGTTACCTGTCCCCTCTGAAGCTTACTGATCAGTTATCTATCATAAGCCTTGTTGGTGGGCACAAGGAGGTTGGGCTTGCCTCCTGCAGAAGCCACGGAGCTGGAGGTGAGGACCCTACTGCGTCCCTCTATACCCCACTTAACAGACACCAGGCTTTGTATTAACCATCATCCTTGTGCAGTATATAAAATACCTGAGATCATTGTTCCTCCAAAAACAAAAACAAAAAAATAGCAGGGAGGTTTCCTATTATTAAAGTTAGAAAATGTAACATGATATGCCTCTCTGAGGAGCTACTGTATATTCACATACTAAAAGCCCTGATGTGATGAGTCCTACATTAAGAGTCCTGTGTAACTCAAGTTTAACTGAATTTTATTGAATTGTAGAAGTAAAAGTCAGAAATGCTTATTGTTAGCCTCATGCCTTGAACATGACCTGGGAAGCTCTGTCCTATAGAAAACAAACAAACGAAAAAAGCCAAAATAATTGGAAAACAGGTTTGTTCTCAGAGGTTCAGTGTGAAAGGGGCACACTTTTTCTTGAAAAAAAATAGTTTAGGTGACCAAAGACTTTAGTCTAGCATGCCATAATAATAGAAAGAAAAGAATCCTATGACACCTATGTGATCTTGCCAAAGAGGCAGTGCCTGGTCTTTCTCCCAACTACTTCCTCTCACGTCCTCAGAGCAGATTCGATTTTGATCAACTCTGCTGTGGCCTCAAGACAGTTTCCCCTGCCTTAGGTGTTCTAAATACCGTCAGATTCCTTTTCTAGTGGCAACCTAGTGGGGCACGTGGAACATAAAGAACAACAGCACTCCATTTTCTCCAGCAGCCCAAGCCATCATTCCCCATGCTAAACCACTGCTAATCTTGCAAGACCACTTCTGTGACTAATCCTTCCTAACTTTTGGACTGCACCTTGAGGTCTGGTGTGTCCTGGCCTTTACGTTCCCTTCCAGTCTTGAGGACTGTCTTAGCAGCGTTTGCAGATAAATGCTTTCTGATTCAACAGAAGTGTCTAGCTGTGAGCTAAAAATACCATCTTTTCCAGCTGATCTTTCCTAATCACAATAGCACCAACACTTAAAATAACTTTTCTGCGCGAGCGTAGCCATTTGACAGATGGAAGGAACACTCAGGCTACAGGAAGTTGCAGCCTTAAAGGACTTTGCAACCTCACAGTGAGCTTTTCCTTTTGCTCTTTCATCTCTTTCTAGAGAAGAAAGAAACCTTTCCAAGTCTCAATGCTTAATCGGATTGTAATAGAAAGTTGTGTGTGATGGGAGTGATTATGGTGACACTGTTGTAAAAGGATACTAATGGACTGGGAGATAGCACAGTCTATAAAGTACTTACTTGTCCTGGAACCATGAGGACCTGAGTTCCATCACCAGAGCCCATGGTAAAAGTGTCAGGCTCACGCCTTTAATCCCAGCACTGGTATGTACTGGGGAGACAGGTTAAGAGGATCACCATGAGTTAGATGCCAGCCTGGGTAAGAGTGAGTTCCAGGTCAGCCTGGGCTAGAATGAGAACCTATGTCGGGGAGGGGGGAATGCCAGGCATGGTAGTGCATGCCTATAATCCCAGTACTAGGGAGGCAGAGACAAGAGGGTGCCTATGTAGCCTGCTGGTCATCTAGTTTAGCCTAATTAGTGAACCCCAGGCCAACAAGGCCCTGCAAACAGGGGGCGCCTGAGCCATCTCTCCAGCCCAAGGTACTTGCTTACAAAGGGTTTAATTCTCCAGTTCCCATGTAAAACCAGAGGCACAAAGTGGCACATGTATATTCTCCCTCCCTCCCTCCCTCCCTCTCCCTCTCTCTCTCTCTCTTTGTCTCATAAATTAAAAAAATAATAAGGTGGATGGTGTACCTTATGAAAGGCACTCAGAGTTATCTTCTGTCCTACACACATGAAAATGGGGCAGAAAAAAGTTACTAATGGATGGGCTCCTGCTTTCCAGAATCTTACCATTTTGGCTTCATTTGGGGTTATTACATATCTGGGACCACTACCTTAAGTGTACATCCATACCCCAAAAGGAGTATTTGTGGCAAGCAGTTCTAGAAACCCACTTTTAAATTGCTTACTATGATGGAAAGTGCAGGCGCATGGTGTGTCTGTTCTCACTAGTTAGGCACTGAAGTAAGAAACAGATGCTCCTTCAGGCATGGGCACTAGGTAAGAATGAGTTAAGTTTCTGTTTTATTGTTGCTTTCCCCATCCTTTGGAACATTTCAAAAATGGAAACTTTCCTGGCTAGCATCTAACTCTAGTTTGTTTCCTCAAATGACTTAAAGAAGTTAATGTCCTTTTCAATAGCCCTTTTATGAAATATCCTGTTTAAATTAGCGGTTTTGAACTTACTAATCAATACCCCAACAGGGCCGGGCCCCAATGCAAATTCCCACTCTCCACTTTGAGTATCTTCTTTACTCTTATTGCTGCCAGACTTGTGACCTTAGCTAAAGAATAAAGATGAAAGAAGACCATATCCACACTTTCTAAGAGATCAAACACCCAGATCCAAAGAGCCCAATTTATGGAAGGACACAGAAAAAATTACATCTTGAAGCAAGTATAATAATGTTTGGCCGTGCTTCTTTGTACTTTGGAACAGATCTTAGTTTCTTAAGCTTGGTATTATTAGCACACAATGAAACAATTAGCATTACATTCTCAGAGTCTCACAATTGCAAGATTACATCTTGTTCCTCAGGACTTTAGGTATGCTAAGACAAACAAACAGAAATCACTTACGATATCTTATCCAGAAGTCTGACTGCAAAGCCTTCTTGCATCTGGCTCTCATTGCTCCTCTTCCTACCTTAGCCTTCCAAGTGCAGAGGTTACAGGTGTGTACCACCATCATTACTACTATTGGTCATTATGTCTAATGATCCTTCAGTCCTTAAATCCTCAAACTTGAACTTAATATTAAAATGTGTAAGACAAGGGTATAGTTTAGTGGTAGAGTGCTTGCCTAACATATACAAGGCACTGGGTCTCATCGAGTAAAACACTGCTGCACAAGTGTGAGGGCCTGAATTAAAACCCCCCAGAACCCTCATATAGCCAGAAACAGTAGTGTGTGTCAGGCTTTGAAAGTGCCTTCACTGCTGAGTCATCTCTCCAGCCCCGCCTTTCATTTCTTTCACAGATGGTGAAATCATAAAAAGTCAGTTGGGGCCTGGAGAGATGGCTCAGCAGTTAAAGGTTTTTGCTTGCTAAGCCTGAAGACCTGGGTTCCGTTCCCCAGGACCCATGTAAAGCCAGATGCACAAAGTTGGGCATGCATCTGGAGTTCAGTTGCAGTGGCAGGAAGCCCTGGCATGCCTATTCATTCTCTCTCCCTCTTTCTCTCTCTCCCTCTTCTCTCTCTCTCCCTCTCCCTCCTCCCTTCTTTCCTTCCTTCCTCTCCTTCTCCTATCTCCTCTCTCCAATAAATAATAAAGAATTTTTTTTAAAAAGTCAGTAGGTATCTTGGCCTTGACATGTGTTTAGAATGTGTGTGCCTTTGCAACAAGAAGATTCTTAGAGGCTGGAGAGATGGTTTAGCAGTTAAGGCATTTGTCTGCAAAGCACAAGGACCCAAGGTCAATTCCCCAGGACCCACATAAAGTCAGATACACAAGGTGGCATGTGTGTGTCTGGAGTTCCTTTGCAGTGGCTGGAAGCCCTGGTGTGCCCACTCTCTGTCTGCCTCCCCCCCTCTCTCCCTCTCTTTCTCTCTCTCTCTCTCATAATCTCTCTCTCTCTCTCAAATTTAATAAATAAATAAAACTTAAATAAAAACAGGATTCTTAAACAAAGGCACCTGTTTACTGTTCTGGGAATTGGGCAAGGGCCTTGAAAGTTAGAAATAGCTTTTACAACTTAAAGCAAGTCCCTGTGTGTTAAAGATAATCCTGTCAAAAGGCATTAGCCAATCTCCAGCTGGTGATGTTGCTTAGCAACCCATTAAACTGAAGAGCACTTCACTGTGTGAACCAAAGTTACACCAAGAGCTGCGTGCCCTCCATAAGGTGACTGCACAGCATATAGGGGCCCCTCTTCTGGCAGTATATTACATATAACTACCCTGAGATGGACTTGTTAGTCCTCAGATAAAGCTGTTTCTTAAATTATAGCCACTTTGCTTTGATGTTAATGAAAACTTTAGAAAAGACAAAGTAATAACTGTGTGGTAAAAATATTTTTAAAATGGGGCCTTAACACTGTCTCCCCTACACCATCCCATCTATCACTGATGTGACTGGAAGTGCCTGCAAAAATAGATTGTGTCTCAGTAGTTGGCTAGCACATAGGACCTGTGGCATCTCTGGCACCTGGGTCAAAGGTGTATTCACAGATAATGATCCCAAGCACCTGTTGTGTCCTAGGTACTGTGGAAAGGAGGCCCGTGCTGAGAGCACACCGTTTAGAAGAGTAGAAAGCCATCATGTTTACTTTTCCTAGAAAGCACATTAGAATATGACAGATTTTTATGTGGAAGACTTTAGTTCCTGAAGTAGGCATGAGTAATCGCAATTCTCATCAGAAATGAACATAATAGTTAACAAGCAGCTGTGTTTATTATCTCTAAAAGTTTCTCTGTCTCTGATACTGCAGCAGCTCACAAAAGGGAGAAATGACCTTTAATTCTGGAACATCCTGTCTCTTTGATACTGTTCTTACCTGCATTGGTGTTTACAAAGACTTTTACAGTGACTGCTGTGCCCTTCCACAGTCACCTCTGCACAGCTTCTACCTTCCTGAGAGTGTTCCATCATTTGAAGGCATGGGTTTCTCTAACTTTGTGGTTTTTCTAGATAGGGTCTCTCTCTAGCCCAGGCTGACCTGGAATTCACTCTGTAGTCTCAGGCTGACCTCAAACTCACCTCAATCCTCCTACCTCTGCCTCCCAGGTTGCTGGGATTAAAGTCTTGTGCCAACACGCCCAGCTACAGAGAGAATGGGCATTCCAGAGTCTCTAGCCACTACAAAGACTCCAGATGCATGCACCACCTTGTGCATCTGGCTTTACATGGGTACTAGAGACTTGAACCTGGGTGGCTAGGCTTTGCAGACTAGCACCTTAAACTCTGAGCTATCTCTCCAACCCCTTTCCTTGCTTTTGAAAAAGACTTCTTAAGCATCCAGGGTAACTTTTGCAGCACTACCTTACTTCTTCCATCCTGGCAAATTGAGGCCCAGGAGGTTCCCAGTGACGTAATAGTGGCTTGGGAAGAAAACAGATTTGCTTATTGTTTAGTGTTTTCCTACCGATTTGGGACCAGTATTCCAGAAATGAATACTGGCATGACAGTCACTGTGGGACTCCCACATACCATCTCTTTGTCCCCTTCAGAATTTTTTACCTAACACTTCATTTGATCTTACTAAATCCTTGGGCCCATCTGTTGCATAATCTCCATAGGTAACTCTTACACTAATGCTTACTTCTGGTTTTACCTGGCAGTCTGATGGGCAGGCCCCTGAGGAGCCCTCATTCTGCCTGTTAGAAGAACTTCCTGAAACATGGTGCTCCTGGACAGGGAACTCAAGCATAGGTATCTCATAAGGATGGCAGAGATTTCTTTGATATTGGAACTTAAAGTGTTGTATTTTGGGTCTGTATTTTCTAGACACTGTTTCCAGCAAGTTGCAAAACAACAATGTTTACACTATAGCCAAGAGGAATGTGGAAGGGCAAGACATGCTGTACCAATCCCTGAAACTCACCAATGGTATTTGGATTTTGGCTGAGCTACGTATCCAGCCAGGAAACCCCAATTATACGGTAAGGCCTCTCCCTGAATGGGTGAAATGAATTAAAGGAAGGAGGTAAGAGCCCTCACATTTCCTCATAGTATGCTGCAAAGACCTGGAGGAGATGCTTCAATCCAAGATACCGAAAACAGGCGGTCAGTAAAGAATTCACGATGCTTTTCTGGAAAGCCTCCTATCTGTAGTGGATGCTCCATCCAAGAAACATGCCACCTCTGGCAACAAGGAGTGCTGCAAATCCATTGCTGCCCCATGATTGCGGGTGTGCCAGGGCCTCTTGCCACTACAAATGAATTCCAGATGCATGTGCCACTTTGTATGTCTGGCTTTACATGGGCACTGGGAATTGAAACCAGGTCCACAGGCTTCAAAAGCAAGCACTTTTAACCACTGAGCAATCTCCCCAGTCCTAGTTGAGGTTTTTATAGACTCTTGAAGAATATGACAGAAGGGAAGAACATTCAGTATTGATTAGTTCTGAGGAAACTGAATACTTAAATCGGGGAATCGAGGAGCTATTTGGCCATTTAACATGGAAATATCTGAGACCCTATTTCTCTCTTTATTTTGACAGCTAAGTCTGTTTCACTATTATGTTAGGGAACTAAAAATTCTTGTCTTCCCCTAAAAATAAGTTGGAATGCTATGTGAATGTGTATGCCTGCTGCTGAGTCCTATTAAGTTAGGTTTCTGCCTAAGTAAGCATCTGTGAGCTGGGAATTTTATTTAGGCTTCCTCCACAAAGTGGAGGCTCACCTCTACCACCAATTTCCTGTCATTTTTGTCAGTTACTTTAAGTTCTTGAAGGGACAGATTCTCACTATAATAAAATCAAAGTTTTACAAAAAATAACTCCATTTACTTCCCTAGAAATTTGCTCAAAATGTGTTGATGTGTTTCAGTTTGCTCATTATTCAAAGTATTCCATCTGACTAAGTTAAAGGACTATATTGATAATAGAGGGAAGAAAATAAAAACATTGAGTTGGACATAGTGGCTCATGCCTATAATCCCAGCTATTTGGGAGGCGGAGGTAGGAAGATCACTGTTAGTTCAAGGCCACCTTGAAACTACATAGTGAATTCCAAGTCAGCCTGAACTAGAGCAAAACCCTACATTGGGGGGAGGCTAGCAGGGCCCCCATGCTTGTAACCCCAGTGCTGAGGGAGGTGGATTACTGTCAGTCATTCCAACTGAAAGCTGGCAGCTCCAGGTTCAATGATAGATTCCATCTCAAGGAAATAAAGTGGAAGAGCCATAGAGAAGGACACCCAATGTCTCATGCATACACACAATGTACACATCTACACATATGTGCGTACACCATGTGCACACAAAAAGAAAAGTAAAAAGAGGGATGGAACTATAGCTTAGTAGAAGAAAATTTGCCTAGCATAGGCTGGGCCCACCCTTAGCTTCATTCCCCAATACCAGAAAAAGTAAAAAACAATTAGTGACAGGTTCAAGAATCATGTTTTTGTTTGTTTGCTTGCTTGTTTGTTTTTTGTTTTTCAAGGTAGGGTCTCGCTCTGGCCCAGGCTGACCTGGAATTCACTATTTAGTCTCAGGGTGGCCTTGAACTCACGGCAATCCTCCAACCTCTGCTGGGACTAAAGGTGTGTGCCACCATGCCCAGCTTCATGTAATTTTTTGATATGTGAGTTTTATTTAGGGTCAGGTATTTCTTGATGCTTCTCATACATAGTCTTTATTTTGAGAAGAGCCTCTTACTGTCACTGTCTTAAAGATACCTTTTTAGAGCCCTTAATTTTTAAATAATTGAGGACTCACAAGTTTTCTGTAAATGGAATAGCTTTCATGGAGTTTTACTCTATTTTTTGAGCCAGGGTGTCATGTTGCCCAGCCTGGTCTTGACTCTGCCATGTAGCTAAAGCTGGATTTGAACTCTTGATCCTTCTGTCACAGCTTTCCAAGTGCTGTGACTATAAGCATGAGCTACAAACACTCTTTTTACCTAGTTTTTCCCGTGGGTATCTGACATACCTATAGTATATTTTCAAAGCTAGAAAATAATAGTGCTACAATATAGATAACTATCAACATAACTGAGATTTTACATCGCATATTCTTTTTTGGGGGGTGATGGCACTAGGAAATTTTATTATATGTGTAGATCTGTATAAACCCCATCATCACACACACACACACACACACACACAAAGAAAGACATCCTGTTACCCTTTTATAGTTACACTCTCACCTAAGTCCCAACCCCTGGCAACCCCTGCTTGGTTCTCCTACTATGTTTATGTCATTTCAAAACTGTGTTGAAAATACAGGCATTTTATCTATTTATTTACTTACTTACTTAGTTAAAAGAGAGAAAAAATGAGCATGCCAGAGCCTTTTGCCACTGCCAACATAACCCAGACACATGTGTCATCTGGATATTTTTGTGGATACTAGGGAATCAAATGAGGGCTGGCATACTTTGCAGGCAAGAGCCTTTATTGAGCCATCTCCCCAGCCCTGTTTTAGAAAATCAATTCATACATCACATAATGTTTCCAGATTGTTGTTCATACTCTGCATAATCCTCTTTGTCATCTGCCAAGATGCCAACATGGTTTGATAATTTGGGTTTTTCACGATCATGTACTAGCTCACTACGTGCACAAACTATGAGTTCTCAATTCACCTAGTGAAGGTTGTTTTCTCTATTTTTTAAACTCTGTTTTGAGCTATTTGTAGATCCACAAGCAGTTGTAAGAAATAATATAGTAAGCTCTTCCCATAAGCAAGCTCTGAAAATGATTTCTATTCACTTGACCCAGAAAACGCAGGCATGTACATCAG
This sequence comes from Zapus hudsonius, assembly GCA_004024765.1. Classification (NCBI taxonomy): domain Eukaryota; kingdom Metazoa; phylum Chordata; class Mammalia; order Rodentia; family Dipodidae; genus Zapus; species Zapus hudsonius. The sequence goes on along the minus strand of PVHP010013406.1, from coordinate 9,874 downwards.
GAGATTAAGAACTCCTGTGTATTTTAAGAACACCTAGAGGCCTGGGGAGATGGCTCAGCAGTTAAACGTGTTTGCTTGCAAAGCCTGGGTTCAACTTCCCTAGAATCCACATAAAGCCAGACACAAAAGTGGTTAATGCATCTAGAGTTTGTTTGCAATGGCAAGAGACCTAGGCGCGTCTATACATACACACATACGCAAATAAATAAATTTTTTTAAAACAAACACCTGGAAATACTCAAGACCATGAAAGGTGTCACCACCAAAGGTCAAAAGATGACACTTTACTAAAACAACAGGTGCCATTCCATATTGCTGTGATGGAATTAGTAAGTATGCTTAAGCCAGAGTATGGGCTAAACACAGGGTTGGCAGCCTAAAAAAAAATACTGAAGTTTTGATGCCCATGCTTAAAAATGGAGAGTGATGCTAAAGCCATGAGTTTTAGACATGGCGTGTCTGGGCCTTTGGGCACTTCCAGGAGAACAAAGCTCCACGGTGTATTCCCATACTACAGACTTACCACACAAGAGCTCTCCTGCCACACTGAAAAGGAAAAGGTTGTCCCTAAACCAGAAGAGTACACAGAGGAAAAGGAGATCCCTGAGAAACAACTTCCACTTTAGTGTTTTCCTCTGGCACACTACCTAAGATCTTGCTGTCATCACCGGCCACTACCTTGCCCAGAGTTACTGGACTGTAGGAATAAGCCATGACCAGCGGCTCTTCTGCAGAGGCTTCTCTGCTACTGTCAGAAATTCATCTTTGAATTGGGAGGGAAGAAGTGGATGAGTTCCTACTTAGTGAACACATGGTGTGAGATGGATATGAGCAACTCCCTTCCAAGCCCTGGGAGCTGCCCAAATTTGTGCCATCACTGTCATAGTCAAGTGTGACCCTGCACATCAAAAATAAAATACATAAAAATAAAAGCAAGCCTGGGATACATGGGATCCTGTCTCAAAATGAATGAATTAATTTAGAAGTTTGTTTTTATTTATTTTATTCTTTTGTTTTTTAAGGAAAGGTCTTTGTAGTCTAGGCTGACTTAGAACTCACTATGTAGCTCAGGCTGGCCTCAAACTCAAAACAGTTTTCTTGTCTCAGCTTCATGAGTACTACAGGCATGAGCTGCCAGACCTGGCTAACTTTTACTTTAAGTTCTTAAAGATGTTAGGTTTTTTTTGTTTTGTTTTGTTTTTTTCTTTCAGGAAATTCAGGGCTGATCTTTTTTTTTTTTTTACCAAAAATTTTTTACCCTTTTTTTATCCCTTGGTAAATCATCCAGAGTCTAATAAGATGACAAGCTAATAAAATATTCTAAGATCTCTTAGAAATATGCTGTGAATGGGCTGGAGAGGTGGCTCAGCTATTAATGTACTTGCTTGCAAAGCCTGACAGCCTGAGTTTGATTTCCCAGTAACCACATAAAGCCAGATGCTCAAAGTGGAAGATGTGTCTATAGTTTCTTTGCAGTGGTAAGAGTTCCTGGCACACCCATTCTCCCTCTCTCTCTCTCTCTCTCTCTCTCTCTCTCTCTCTCTCTCTCTCTCTCTCTCTCTCTCACACACACACACACACACACACACACACACACAAATAAATAAAAATGAAACTGCTTTACAAATATCTTTTGGCACTGACCTGTTCAAACAAGAGCAGTGTCAGTGACACAAACAGTGTATATTAAATTTTCTAGTTATAAGATGCATCTTGCATACTTTAATGTTTTATTATTAGTACTAGCATTTTGCCACAGTTAAGGAGTCCAACTTAGAGTTTAAGTTTTGTCCTATCAGAATAAAATTCTCAGCATTCAGCATTGTTTTTACTCTTGGTATTTGATTTGTTGATCAGTGAGCTAAAAGAAGACACAGTGATGAAAGATGACTGTTACCAGAAATAACTCATTTTCCTGTCTAAAGAGAGAAATGCCTCCAAGCAGTTAACATGAATGGCTATCCAGTTATACTTTGCATATTTATGTCCTTACCTTTCCTCATAAGCATGTATCTTCCCCAGTAGAATCCAGAAAGGACCGGCAACTTGGGACTACCTTATAGCTTCATAGAATTTGATTATGTATCCTCCTGAAATTGGGACTGAGAATTCACCCTTAGCAGACAGCTGAAATGACCATCACCCTGCTACAGATTTTCCTTAGATAACAGGTGCTCTAACCCTTGGAAAGCCTCAAAGCCAGTCCCCTGCAGTCAGAGGCTTTGGTTGTAGTGTGGAGTGTTTCCTGTCCTGGTAGGATATAGGGAGAGACACAGCACAACTTGACCACGATGAAACTAGAACTCCAAAATCTGTGGTGCTTATGAAGTCTTCATGTAACTGTTCCAGTTATAGGAGGTCCTCTCTCCATGTCAAAGGTGGTTTTGTTTTTGTTTTTGTTTCTTTTTAAAGTTAAATATTCCTGGTATCACTACCACAATTTATAAGGCAATGTGCCTAATGTAATGAAAAGAAAAAAGAAAGCTAGAACAGATAAAGACCTCGGGAATGTACAGCTGCTTTGACACTACATTGCAATCATCAATAGCTGCACCTTTCCAGACTGTTAAGTTGGTTTGAACAGAATGCTTGGATACCTTTAGAGCTAATGTCCTTCATGCTAACCTTCCTTCTCTTTCTCCTCACAGCTGTCGCTGAAGTGTAGAGCTCCTGAAGTCTCTCAGTACATCTATCAGGTCTACGACAGCATTTTGAAAAACTAATAAACTAGTCCAGTACCCTCCAAGCCACCCTGTAATTGGTGCACACCAAGAACTCTTAACTGGAAGAAATTGTACTGCTATGTAGAATCTGAACCCAAACATACTACAGCACCCACCCAGGTAGTGACCAGTCTACCCTGTGCTGACATTAGAGCTCACCTTGTTGGATAGTTTTAGTTTCCTGTGAACATTTGTAACCACTGCTTCAGTCACTTCCGCCTTTGCCACCTGCTGCTGCTCTCTGTCCTCACTTGTGGGCTTCTCCATGTGCCAATGGCTGGCCTTTCCTACACCCTCTTTTGAGTGTAGTGTCATTTTTGTAATCGAAAGCTCATTTCAAAAGCAGAACAAGGCAACAAATATTAAAGCAAGGAAAAGTGTCACTGAAACATAAACTGCACTGTATTGTTTTATATTTTTGTACATATGGAAAACTGAGGAAGTCTCACCAGTAGGAAGTGTAGAAACAACTGACCATCCTCCACCTTAGTCTTCGAGGCAGAGACGCAGTGACTGGCCCACTTAGAGGGGTTCTGGCCATGGCAGCCTTGTGGCTGGTCATTTGGATTTTTGCTTTTTTTCTCCTCTAGCCAAAATAGTTTCTTGACCAAGCCTTTGAGCTCCCGACTGCCCTATGCTATGTTCTCATTGGATTGCTGCATACTTGATAATGGTGAGCTCCATTGAATATTTTTGAGTGCAGGAAACAGGGCCTGTCGGCACAAAACTGAGAGAAGTCAGCACTGTCTACATTCCTTTCCACTGAACCAACCCAGTAATGGCAATGACAAAGGAAGCTGAGTAGAAATGAAGAAGGGGACCAAAATACCCTCCCTAACTCCCTTCCCTGTGTTTCTCAGGGCCAATTCAGATTTTAAGTCAGAGTCTTAAGCCAGCTTTAATGACTTGTCCAACCCTGTTTTTCTATAACGGAGAAGGTTGTTACTGTCTGGCAGCAGAGTCAAGGGTGGTCTCCCCTGCTTCCTTCAGTGAGAACACACTGAAGGACACCCTTCCTCACAGCCTGCTTTCCCTGTGCCCACTCTGGCTCTGCATACTCCAGACTGAGTTTGGCACCCATCCATTCATGGGCATCAGGTGGCAGCAAGCATCTTTTCAGTCACTGGGAGGTACATTCAGGTAGCTCAGTGAAGGTGGAGCTAACATGTTCCATGGTCTCCTAGAGCCACACTTCTTGAGACCAGCAGGTAGGTGCACAGAAGAAGTGAGCTCAGGGCTGTTGCAAATTCTCACTCTCCCCTCAGCATGCTGATCTGCTCTGCACTCTAATTGCAAAGCAAATTAAAATCATCCCAGAAAGTCAAGTGGATCTTGTCATCCCTCAGAAGGCTGGGGGATATGAGGTCTCCTCCTCCTTGAACACACTGGGTATAATTGGTCGAGGAACACCTCATGCCCAGGACACTACCCTGCTTAGCACTGTTCACACAGTTGTAGAGCCTGACACCCAGTATTTGGGATCCATGACTAAAACAGCTCTTCTCAGAGTCCCCTGCTCCATTCAGGCACCCCAGAGTCCAGAGACTTCATGTTGGACTCAGACCTACCCCACTGGACTCAAAGGAGGGATTGTGGAAAATCCAAGCAGAAGCTAACCCCCTGCCACCCTGTGTCTTCGGTGACCCTGCTTCATAACCAGTTGCAAAATTGTCAGAGGTGTGAGTCCTTCAATGCACTTTCAAAAGATCTTGAGAATCAGAGTTACAGAATGGTGGAAAGGAAATACATCCCTCACTCCCCACCCCTTAGGCATGTAGGTAATAGGATATAACACAGGATTATGTGTGGGAGGGAGGGAGATTGGTGGTGTGTGGGATAGAAAAGCAAGTTGATAAAGTTCCCTTGTTGGGACTCATTCATGGAGTCAGTTGGATACAAGCGATATAAGAGATTCACACTACAAACACAGTGTTCTCATCTCAAAGCATACTAGTTCCAGAAAGAAGAGAATGTGTCAGGACAAGCAGACAGAACGTAATTTTATGCCAGGATATGTCCCTCAACCCCTGAAGATGGCTTCTCTCAGCCTCCCCACCAGTTGTGGATAGCAAGTAGCTGCTGTTCTCTGCTGGCCTAACTGAGCCAATCCATGTGCTGGCTTCCCTCCTGGAGGAGGCCACCTCCCACTGCACCCCAGGCAGAGTTAGGGAGGAACTCTGCTTCTTCTGAAAGGACCTCTCCCAAAGAGACAGCCTGTTGCCTCTGCCACAGCTTCCCCTCAGGCCCTTTCTAAACTTGGCCACATTAGGGGAGCTGGATTGAAATTCCCCTGCATCCCCCTCTGCCCAAGTATGTCTAGTGTCAGCTGGCATACAGAGAGGGCCAGGGAGGCAAACGTACACCCAGAGCTCTTGCTGGTCAGATCCCTTGTCCTCGCCCAAGCCTGTTCTGTGTGTGTATGTGTGTGATGTGAGGCTTGGGATGCTGGAGGAATCAAGGCTGCCCTAAGAATGCTTCTTCTGTTCTTGTTGGGATCTGTTCTTGGGGAGGGTGGGTTTGGGGGAAGCTTGACCTTATGTACTCGTCAATAAATTCATTTACACAAAATAAAATATGTACTGTATTCTTTGTTTCCAGAACTGACACTCAGACAAAATCTAGTAACTATTCTTTTAAAAAAAACTTTTTTTGGTTTTTCGAGGTAGGGTCTCACTCTATCCTAGGCTGACCTGGAATTCACTGTGTAGTTCTAGGCTGGCCTTGAACTCATAGTGTGATCCTCCTACCTCTGCCTCCTGAGTGCTGGGATTAAAGGCGTGTGCCACCTTACCCAGCTAAAATGTTTTTAATGGCCCTAGCCCTCCCAGGGGTTTGGCCAGATGAAATTACATATGATTTGAAAAGGAATATACCTCAGGGAGGTTCCTGTTTTCCGAGTTTCTAACCACCTTTATAGCAAGCAGAGAATGCCCATGGGAGCTAGCCTGCCTGGCAGGTGTTCCCAGGGGCAATCTGCAGAGTAACAGTGGCTTTTTTTCTGAGTGGGCAGGAGCCCAGCTGAGGACATCCATTCCCCAGAATGGCTCACTCCATCCTCTTGGACTCAGGGCTGCATGTTCCCAAGCAAATTGAGTTGCTGCTAATTTAAAGAAAGCTTCCCCAAGAAGCTCAAGCCTGATACAGTACATTCATAATGCTAGGGGTATATGTGTGTGTTCCAGTAAGCTGACAGCCACTGAATTATCCCACAACCCACAGTTGGGGAAAGAACTTAAGAGAGAAGCACCCAACAACAAGAGGCCCTTGCAACAATTCTTTGCACCTCTCATGACTAGCTGGACATTGGATGATTGGGAACGTTTTGCTGGGCTACCGAGCTATAATAGAACTCACACTGGAGGAGTGGGTTCCAGTGATCTCATGTGAAGCTCGGGGACAGACCTGAAGAGCAATCTGATGAAACTGGGCTCACCAGTAAAGAGTAGTGTCAGTTCAAGGACAGCCTCCCGACTCAATTCTGGTGCACATTTCCTGGTGAGTTTTCAAAAGTGACAAATGTTTCTGTTCAATGCATCTGGAGTGAGGCTTGGGGGAAGAAAAAAAAAAAACCTGCATTAAAAAAGTAATGGGAGCCAGGCTTGGTGGCACACCTTTAGTCCCAGCACTTGGGAGGCAGAGAAAGGTAGGCAGATTGCCACGATGAGTTTGAGGCCATCCTGAGACTACATAGTGAATTCCAGGTGAGCCTGGGCTAGAGTGAGAGCCTACCTCAAAAAACCAAAAAAAAAAAATGGGGAGGGGCTGGAGAGATGGCTTAGCAGTTAAGGTGTTTGCCCTGCAAAGCCTAAGGATCTGGGTTCAGTGCCCCAGTTCCCACATAAAGCCAGATGCACAAAGTGGCGCATGTGTCTGGAAGTAATGGGAGAGGAGTGAATTGTGATCAAAATACATTGTATACATGTTGAAAATTGTTATTAAAGTTTTAAAAAGCCAAGTGTGGTGGTGCATGCTTTTTATCCCATCACTCAGAGGCTGAGGTAGGAGGATCACTGGTAGTTTGAGGCCAGACTGGAACTACAGAGTGAGTTCCAGGTCAGCCTGGGCTAGAGTGAGACCCTACCTTGAAAAATCAAAAAAAAATTTAAAAGTACTAAACAAAAAATAATAAAATTTAGTATTTGCATATAAGAATATTCCTGAAAAAATACATATAACCAAGTTAAATTTCAGAGTGTGAATGAGTGTGGGTGTGCCAGGGCCTCTAAGATGCATAAGCCACTTTTTTCCAGCTTTATGTAGGTGTTGGAAAATCAAACCCGGGTCGACAAGCTTTGCAAGCAAGTACCTTTAACTTAAGCCATCTTCCCAACCCTAAAAAGATTTTTTTTGGAAATGGTTTTTGTACTTATTTGAGAGCGAGAGAATGGGCACACTAGGGACTCCAGCCGCTGCAAACAAACTGCAGATGCATGTGCCTCTTGGACACTGGAGCATTGAACCCTAGTCCATAGGCTCTGCAGGCAAATGCCTTAACCGCTGAGTCATCTCTTCAGTCCCTAAAAAGAATTTTTTTTTGGGGGGGGGGTTGAGGTAGGGTCTCGCTCTAGCCCAGGCTGACCTGGAATTCACTATGTAGTCTCAAGGTGGCCTTGAACTCAGGGCGATCCTCCTACCTCTGCCTCCCGAGTGCTGGGATTAAAGGTGTGCGCCACCACGCCCAGCACAAGATTTTTAAGTGTACTTTGCATAGAGGTGTTTTGATTAACATAAAGCATTTCCCAGTCTTATTATTTTTCTGTTACTCTTGACTTAAAAAATTTTCTCGTTGGGGCTATGGCTTGTTGGTTAATGGTGCTTGCTTGCCTACTGGTCCAGGTTTAATTGCCCAGTATCCACATAAAGCCAGATCCACCAAGTAGTACATGCATTTGGAGTTCATTTGCAGAGGCAAGAGGCCTTGGCATGTTCGTTCAGTCTCTCTCTCCTTGCAAATAAAGATGTTTTAAAGGGCTGGAGAAATGGCTCAGCAGTTAAGGCACCTGCCTGCAAAGTAAAGCCAGATGCACAAAGTGGTGCACGCATCTGGAGTCCATTTGCAGTGGCTGGAGGCCCTGGGGTGCCCATTTCCTCTGTCTCCTATCTCTCTTTGCTTGCAAATAAAATATTTTAATATATATGTAAAATATGTATGTATGTGGGCTCACAGGCCAGAGGTTAGTGTCATTAATTCTCCATCTATTTACTGGGACCAGGTCTCTCACCCAGGAGACCCCTGTCCTCCACCTCACAAGCCTTCCCAATGCTGGGACCACAGACGGGCAGCCATGCTCACTTGGCATTTATGTGGGTGCTGGGAATCTGAACTCTGTTCCTCCTGCTTGAGAAGCGAACACATTATTCACTGAACCATCTTCCCAATCCCTTAATTATTTTGGAAACAAAAACTCCCCAGGGTTAATAACGGTGAGCCAGGGTTAAGAGTCACTACCAGAGGTTCGTGCCTGTTTCCCTGTACTCTTCTGCAGTAATACTTATGTTATTGAAGCAGGAAAAAAAAAAAATGATGAAGCACTCTGCCCGTGATACCTGGTTGTCTATTCCCCTGCCCATCTCACTAGTTCAGTGTCACTCCTGCCCCTGCTTTTCAGGTGACATGTGGCACTGCATCCAACCACAGGCCAGCTCCTCCACTCCAAGGAAGGTTCTCCCCTCTGCTATCACATCGGGCTTTGCTTAGAGCACATTGGTCCCAGACTTGTACCTGAGATTGCACTGGTTTCTGCCTGTAGAATAGAAACAAGAATAAAAACTGACACCCTTGGGCTGGAGAGATGGCTCAGCAGTTAAGGGACTAAAGCCTAAAGACCTGGGTTCAATTCCCTAGTACCCACTTAAAACCAAATTTACAAGGTGGCACATGCATCTGAAGTTTGTTTGCAGTGGCTGGAGGCACTGCGCACCCATTCTCTGTCTCTCATAAATAATATATATATATATATATATATATATATTGTTTGTTTGTTTGTTTGTCATGGAATTCACTGTGTAACCTCAGGGTGGCCTCCAACTCATGGCGATCCTCCTACCTCTGCCTCCTGAATGCTGGGATTAAAGGTTCGTGCCACCACACCTAGCTAAATAAAATATTTTTTTAAAGAACTGACATATTTATTTCTGAGGCTAGAAAGCAGCTGAAGACTCAGGTCTGGGCCTTCATCCTCCTACTTCACATATTAGTGCTTTTTCCTCATTTTGTTTGGACCCAGATTTTTCCCTTCCACCCCCAGCTCCAGGAGGCAAGAGCCTGTTTATTTTAATACCTGGTATGGCACTTGGGAAAGATCACACCTCCCCCGTTGTTACCCATTCCTGTCTCCTGAACACTAATCCTAGAATCCCAACCAGCCCCCAGACATGGTATTAGCAACAAGGAGGTTTCTTGAAAAGTTTCCGAGTTGGCTCCAAACTTGCCATCTCTGTTTCTCATTCAGCTTTTGTCCTGCCCTTCTTGATGCTGCCAACAAGGGGAGAGGTTAATTTGGGGGTTGGTTAGGCTCAGATTCTTAGTTGAAGTGGCTTTCACGAGTCGTTGCCAGGAGCATTGTTTTGGGACAAGACTTCAATCTCTAGGATCCTTCCTTCCAGCAGAACCCCCACAGGAGAGCTGAAAGTGCCCATTGTGTTGGTTCACACTAGCCTCTGGCTTTCCCTGTTTAATTCATGCTCCCAGGACCCACCTGCTAGTTAGTCAGTCTCTGACACCCCAGTGGGGTGCTCAATTCTCATGGAACTGGGAAGGATACACCAAGGTGGGCGGGTTCAGGCCTTCTGTCTTCTTTCCCTCTTCACCTCCCAGCCTCAGGTACCATAGGTGAGCCGCTGAATGTGTCTGCTCACCTGGAACCTGAGCTGAATCAGAGCCACAAGGGATTCCAGGCCAGATAGACTGAAGGATGAGGCTCTGGAACTCTTCCACCAAGGTAACCCTAATGGCAGGCCTCCAGGAGTTGATGCTCCACAAACCAAAATGAATCATTATCTTAGATTCATGAAAATTTGCTATTTTATTGTAACGGGGTGATGGGGGTTAGAATTTAGATAACACCCAGCAAAAATTCCAATGCACCCCAAAGTTTAAAGAGTATCTGAGTTCTTATCTATAAAGTTAAAGAATTAAAATCATAGACAAC
>PVHP010013405.1:0-41077 GCA_004024765.1 Zapus hudsonius | reverse complement strand
TTAGAGGTTAGGGGTTAGGGGTTGGGGGTTAGGGGTTGGGGTTAGGGTTGGGGTTAGGGTTAGGGGTTAGGGTTAGGGGTTAGGGTTAGGGTTAGGGTTAGGCCCCTAACTGGAACTGGGGACTCAGGGCAAAATGCATTGGGAACCAAAATCTTGGGACCCCAAAGAGAAATGCACTTTATAAGTGACTTATAAAGAGGCTGCTCACAATAGAATCTTGCCAATTCAGAAATGGGTATCTCAGGTAACCTATACTGATCTCACTCTCCAATGGAGATTCTTTTTGTATTTTTCAGATGGCAGAGACCTGTGGCTCCTCCAACCCTACCAACGAACCGCAGGCCAATAGCTGACGTCTTCGCAAGAGATGAGCCACCCCAGACCTACTGTGGAGGCTCCACATGGAACCCCTCAGAGAGTGGTGGGATAAACAAGATACCTACATCCACAGCTAGTCAGTCAACCCAGGATAAACCAGCCAGACAGACATCAATGATTTCCAACACAACCTAAAGCAGAAGTACAGAGGCACCTAAGACCTCAACAATAAAGCAGCCTTAATTCTCACCCACCAGGACTCAGGGAACTGAGCAGAAGAGGGGGCAGAAAAATTGTAAGAGTCATGGTGGGGGAGAATATCCAGAGACAATGCCCCCCCTCAGTAACAACATACAAAGGGGGGTGAACGTAGGCTATCCATAACCCCCACCCCATGGACTGATCCAGTTTGCCCACAGAGAAGGATACCCATTGATTGGGGACACAGAACAGAGGAATCTGGGAACTGGGGATACCAACTCATTACTTGCTCACTCAATGTATCTAATTATGGATGATAAAGAAAAAAAACAACAAAGCTGACTCAAAACTCACCCACCATGACTCAGGGAACTGAGCGGAAGTGGGGGTAGATAGAATGTAAGAGCCATGGTGGGTAGAATATCCAGAGACATTGCCACCCTCAGCAATAATAAACAAGGGGGAAGGGAAAAGAACAATGAAAAACTGGCTGCCTCTAGGGCAGTTCATACCCCCTATCCTATGGACAGATTCAGAATGTGCACCGAAGAAGTACCCCAGTGGGTAGGGGACAGAGAGGAGGGAAACGGGTACCCATACACAAGATTGGTTCATACAATGTATAAACGTATTCATAATAAAGATATTTTTTTTTAAAAAAAAGAAATGGATTGGTGTGAACAGACAGAGATGGCACAGAGAGAAAGGAAATTTTGGGCTGAAACTGCTGTCTGTTCAGCTGCAATTATTTGAGAGATTAAAACCATTGAGACTGGAACAGCAGCAAGAATGTGTACTATTTTGAAGTAAGGGGGCTGAATGTTGAAGTTTTCCTGCTCTTCAAAGTTGGCTTTGTTCCCCCTTGGATTAACAAGTTGGTAGCCCATTTGGTACTATGGAGTATAACAAACGCAGGAAGAAAGGGTCATTGGATTTGCAACATGGTCTTGTTTTTTTTATAAATGGTCATGGGTAGGGTGAAGCAGGTGTGTTGGATTACCTGCATGGAAACCCATTGGAAACATGAAATGTGGGTTGCAGTGAAGAACCAGTGGGAAATCCAGAACTAAGGGATGACTGCCAAGGAGAGCTGCTGACACTAGATAAAGATTTCCTGGACTGTGAGTAGCTGGGCTGGAGGGATGTAAATGGAACTTCAACAGACTCATCACTGGTTACTATCAGACATGGGGTTGGAGTTTGATGTGTGCCCTGTTTGTTTTAAATCTTGTATTGGTTCAATATGTCTTTGCTATGCCCAATGCTATCTTCTACAGTGTGAATTTATTCTGTGCTATTATGTAATTTTTGGTATTACTGCTCAGTTAGGATCTTGAATTATGGGAATGTATGAATATCATTGGGATGAATAAAAATGGTAGGGACATTTGGAGTTGAGCTGAATGCATTGCATTTTATATCGTGTATGGTTATCATTTTATGAGGCCAGGGGCAGATTGTAGTGGTTTGATTAAGGTGACCCCCATAAACATAAAGTGTTCTGAATGCTTGATCCCCAGCTGATGGTAGTTTTGGAATTGGAACCTTGTTGGAGCTGTGTTGTTAGGGGCCAGCTTACAAGGGTTATATGCCAGCTTCCCCTTGTCAGTGTTTGGCACACCTTCCTGCCGCTGTTTGTAGTGCTGTGGCAGAGGTGATGTCCACCCTCTGCTCATGCTATCGTTTTCCCTGCCATCATGGAGCTTCCCCTTGAGTCTGTAAGTCAAAATAAACCCATTCCTCCACAAGCAGCCTTGGCCGGGTTCTTTTTTATGTATCAACAAGAAAGCTGACTACAACAGAAACTGAGAAAGCAATTAAGAAAATTGATGAAACAAAGAGCTGATTCTTTGCAAAAATAAGAATGATAAACTCTTGGCCAATTTGATAAAATGAAAAATAGAGAAGTCTCAAATTAACTAAATTAGAAATGAAAAAGGAGAGATCACAACAGACATCAATGAAATTGGAAGAATCATCAGGGCATAATTCCAAAACATCTACTCCACAAAATAAACTTATACACAAAAACCACATGATCATTTCAATCGATGCATAGAAGACTTTCAACATTATTTCTTGATCAAAATGCTGGAGAGACTGGGCATGGAGGGCTTATATCTTAACATAATAAAGGCTATATACAAAACATCCAATCCCCAAATCATATCAAACGGGGAAAGACTAAAGGAGCTCCCATTGAGATTGGGAACAATCCAGGGTGTCCACTCTCATCACTGCTCTTCAACAAAGTGCTTGAAACTCTAGCCCAAGCAATAAGACAGGGGAAAGGAATAAGAGGGATTCACATTGGAAAGGAAGAAATGAAACTATCCCTACTTGCAGATGACATGATCCTATACATATAGGACCTGAAAGACTCTACCATAAGACTCCTAAAGGTGATTGTCATAGTCAGTCACATGCCACTGGGATGAATCTCCAAACCAGGCACGATTTGGGGAGGAAAGTATTTATTGAAGTAACAGACCCAGGGGAAGTTAAGGAAAAAGGCTGGCCCCCTTTCACAGATTGAAGCAGAGACAGAGACAGAAGCCCACCATCAGCACCTCAAGCAAGCAAGCACACTGCAAACTAGCAAAACAAGAGAAACTCCAGGCTTGAGCTCAGACTGCTTTTTGCATATGTATAGCTAGAATTCCAGACCCACCCCAGAAACACCTTAGGGCTGAACCCTAGGATCTGGCCAAGGTGACACATCCTCCAGCATGAAGCCTGGAGACAATTAACAATTTAATAAACACAATTATATTAAACTCTATTGGGGGACATTTACTCAAAACTACCACAGTGATAAATGCCTTCAGCAAAGTGGCAGGATACAAAATTAGCACACAGAAGTTAGTAGCCTTCCTATATGCAAATGTTAAGCAGTAAATGTTATACAGTAAAAGAAATCAGCAAGAATCTTTTGTTTTAAATAACCACCAAAATATCAAATACCTTGTAATAACATTAACCAGGATGTGAAAGACCTATATAATGAAAACATAAAAACACTCAAGAAGGAAATTGAGGAAGATGTGTTAAAATGGAAAGATCTTCCATTCTCCTGGATAGGTAGAATTAATATTTTGAAAATGGCAATTCTACCAAAAGCAATATATTCAATGCAATACCAATTAAAAATTCCAGCATCATTCTTTGCAGTGATAGAAAAAATAATCTCAAAATTCATTTGGAATGGCAGAAGGCCTTAGATATAGAAAAATATTCTCAGCAAAAGAAACACGTATGCTGAAAAAAAGACAGCATCTTCAACAAATTTTGTTGGGCAAATTGGATAAACACATATTAAAAAGTGAAACTAGGGCTGGAGAGATGGCTCTTGCCTCCAGTGCCTAAGGCCCCGGGTTCAATTCCCCAGGTCCCACATAAACTAGACTCACAAGGTGGTGGCCGTGGTATTCTCTCTCTCTCTCTCTCTCTCTCTCTCTCTCTCTCTCTCTCTCTCTCTCTCTCTCTCTCTCTCTCTCTCTCCTTGAAAGTGAATAAATAAAATGTTTTTTTAAAAAAGTGAAACTAGACCCACTCCTCTCACCATACACAAAAGTCAATTCCAAATGGATAAAAGACTTCAATATAAGACCTTAAACCCTTAAAAACCTGGAGGAAAAATTAGGGGGAACTCTACACAATATAGGAGTGGGGGAAAACTTTCCTGAACATTACCCCAGTAGCCCAAGAAATTCAACAATCATTTAACCAATGGGAGCTCATCAAGCTAAAAAGTTTTTGTATAGACAAACATACCATACACAAAGCCAACAGTCCACCATCAGATTGGGAGAAAATATTTGCCAGATACCCCATGGATAGAGGTCCAATATCTGAAATCTATAAAGAATGCAAAATATTAAGTAATTTAAAAAAATAACCTACTCAAAAAATGCAACAGTAAACTGAATAGGGAATTCTCAAAGGAGGAAATACAAATGGCCAACACTTAAGAAAATGCTCAACATCCTTAATCATCAGCAAAATTCCAATTAAAACAACTATGAGATATCACCTTACTCTCGCTAGGATAGCAAACATTAAAAAATTCTAAGAACAACAGATGTTGGCATGGATGTAGGGACAAAGGAACCCTCATTCACTGCTGGTAGGAATGCAAACTTGTACAGCCACTCTGAAAATCAGTGTGGAGGCTCCTGAAAAAAAAATAGAGCTACCAACTGATCCAACTATTCCTCTACTGGCCATCTACCCTAAAGACTCCTCTCTCCAATACAGAGATATTTGCTCAACCATGTTTATAGCTGCTCAATTCACAATAGGTAAGAACTGGAATCAATCCAGTTGCCCATCTCTGGATAAATGGATATCAAAGTTGTGGTATATATATACAATGGAATTCCATATATACATCAGTAAGGAAAAATGACATAATGAAATTTGCAGGAAAATGGATGAACCTGGATCAGATCATACTCAGCGAACTCACACAAGAATGCTGCATATTCTCCTTCATCTGTGGTTCCTAACCAGAATCAGCTTGAATTGCAGGCAAACCTGACAAGCAACTCCAGACACAGATAATAGGGATGGAAGGGCTTGAGATGGGAGGGTGGATTGAGAGATACACAAAACTAAATCAAAAATGAATTGTACCATAGAATCCTTACTCTTGGACAGCAGACTAAAAGATATAACCCTCCAAAGGAATATGGGGGTATTTATTATCTGGTAAGAAGGGTCCTGAAGAGGGTAGGAGGAAGCCTAACCCTAAAACATTTGGATCTGGCTTGTAACTCCCAGTACCAGAACCTACAATGGTTACAACCTACAATGACCTGACCTTTGGAGATACCTACAGGGTTCTCAATAAAAGACAGGCTTCTGTCAAAGCACTTGACTACCTGCCCAAGGTAAGAGATAATATCCTACTGCTGAAGACATCACAGGCTGCCAACTCACATTGAGAGACCCAGCTGGAATCTGGAGGAAACCAGTCCCCAGATAGCTAGTCCATATAGTGCTGGAAAGCACTACATGAGCTGCCCGGGGAAATAGGCCAACAATCTTGTGAGAAAGCCAGGGTCACCACTATTCAACAGCAACCTGAATAACATGATATAGACACCTGTGCAATAGTGGCATTCCCCACTAAATGTTGTAACTCATTATGGACAATAAATTTAAAAAAATAGTGGCATTCAACCTGGGTAGATAACCAAGGGCTCTCTGATTGGCTAAGAGATTTGCACAGTCATAAGGAACCTATACCTGGAACTGGGATCCAAGCCAAACTACTATGGAGACCAAGAATCTGGACTCCAAAGGGAAGTGTCCCCTAACCATGGGCCTAAAGAGAGACTATACACATTATAATCTTGCCAAATTATCAATGCTTATCCATTTGACCTGTGCTGATCTCACTCTCCACTGGAAAATCTGTTTTTATCTTTCAGAAGGCAGCAAGAATTGTGGGCAATGTAATTCTACCAAGACCAGAAATGATAGATGACTCCATGGCAGGAAATGAACCACCCCTAATACATCAGACAGGGTCCAGGTGAAACCACAGAGGAAGTGGAGAGATGAGCAAGAGTGCTGCTCCCATAGCAAGCCTGACAACCTGAGCCAGGGTGATGAAGACAGACACCATGGATATTCAAAATGTTCCAATGCAGAAATCTAGAAGCTGCTAAGATCTGAACACTAAAGTAGACTTAAAACTCACCCAGCATGACTCAGGGAACTTTGAAGAAGAAGGGGTGGAAAGATAGTAAGAGCCATGGTTGAGGGAATATCTAGAAACATTGCCGCGCCCCCCCCCCATTATTGCTACTCACACAACACATAGTCCTCAATCCCCATGGAGCATACCAGCAATGCCACTGAGAAAGGCTCACAGTGGAATGGGGGCAGGTAGGAAGGTTACAGAGGTACCAACACATGATTTATGCATACAAAGTTTCTACTTAAGAAGAAGAAGAAAAGACTTGCCAAAAAAAAAAAAAAAAGCAAGTTCCTGAGTTACCTGACAGAACCTGCTTTATTTTACAGGTGACATCAAAAATGGAGGAGAACCAAGATCCATCAATCAGACAAGATGAGCGCTGACTGCCCACTATGAGAAATTACAGGGGAAGTGACGACATGAACACTGCTCTTAATGCTAGCCTGACAATCTGCTCCAGGGTGATGGTGACAGACATGAGATCAATCAAAATCAGAAATCCAGAGGCTACAGACAACTCAACATTAAATCAGACTGCCAACAGGCTGCTGTGGCTCAGGGAACATTATGGAAGAGAGATGAAAAGACTGTAGGAGCCACGGAGTGGGTGGGAGTACCCTGAGGCAGTCTCCCCCTACCCCACAGGGACTGTCTGAGGCCTTCATGACTCCACAGTGAGTACCATAACCTCACTGAGGAGGACCCCCCAGGGTAACTGGAGCAGGGGTGAGGGATAAAGGAGTGTAATCTGTTATAATATACATAAAATAAAAAATAATTTAAAAAATAGATCTTGGCTTCAGGAACAAAGAAGTTAATATTCTGGTGGTCTTTAGACTAAGCCTTCAGAGGACTTAACATAAATGGCAAACATATATTCCAATGTACTTAGGCAGTGTCTTGTATTTAAAAATCCAATAAGCTGCACCTGTGCAGTTATAATTGTTTTTACCTCATGCTGGGAGTAAAATAACTTGAATTTCCCAAAACAAAAAAGCCTATGGTTTGGGAGGTCATAAGCCCTAGTGGGGACCTTCCACTGTGGTCTAGTTAAGTGTATATATTATGACCACCAAACTACCCTCTAAATGCTTCTGTTTGTGCCCATATATTTTTTAAATATTTTATTTATTCATTTTCAAGCAGAGAGAGAGAGAGAGAGAGAGAGAGAGAGAGAGAGAGAGAGAGAGAGAGAGAGAGAGAATGCACCAGGGCCACCACCTTGTGTGTCTGGCTTATGTGGGTCCTGGGGAATTGAACCCAGGGTCTTAGGCACTGGAGGCAATTGCCTTAACCGCTGAGCCATCTCTCCAGCCCTGTGCCCATATATTAATGCTACTTTTACTTTGGTTAGTGAAGCTTATCTTTTCAGATGGTTGTGACCACTGGGGACACTCAAAACTCACCAAAGTGCATAAAGTGACAGTAAAGTGTTCAGTCCTAAATGAGACATCTCTATCACACCTTGCAAGGCTCAGGGATCCATGCAGAGAGGTGCCAGGAAGAATGTAAGAGCCACAGGAAGGTGAGGAATGTTTGCAACACTGTCTTCCACACATGAAATGGCCTGATATTCACGACCTTGCAGTGGCCGACTACCTACACAAGACCTGCATAATAGGAGGAAAAGATGACGACGTCAAAATAGAAGACAGACTGTTGGAAAGAAGAGATTCAGTAGAGGGATTCAAGAAGGGAAAAGCCAGGTTGGTGGGAGGGATAATGATAATGGTATATTGTTTATATTGATGGAAGTTATCAATAAAAAAAGGTTAAAGAAAAGAAAAAACTTGAGGGCAGTTAAGGAGCTTGACTGCAGAGCCTAATGATGACCCAGACCCAGGTTCAATTCACCAAGTACCCACATGAAGCCAGATGCACAAAGTGTTGTATGCATCTGGAGTTCATTTGCAGTGGCTGGAGGCCCTGGAGTGCCCATTTATTCTCTCTCTCTCTCTCTTTCTCTCTTCTCTGTTTACAAATAAATAATTTTTTATTTAAAAAAATTAAAAGTTAAAAACAGCTTGAGTTCATAGTAAAAACTGGAAATGACCAACAGGGCAAATGATAATGACCAAATAAACTGACCCATGCTCACAGTGGACTGCTGCTGTTCCCCTGGTATGAGACTCCACCTCCACCTCTCCTGGAGTGTTCTCTGATGGCCCAGCTTGTGCCAACAAGAATCCTGGAGACTTCCAGTTAAGACGGTGGCAAAGTAGCCATGCCATAGCAACCTGGGGTGAGGGAGGGAGGCAGAAAAATCACACAATGCACTCTTCTACCAAAAGGTGTAAGTGTGTTAGGAATTCCAGCAGAAAGGCAGAAGAGACCTGGAGCTTCCAGCAACCACACAACAAGCCAGAATCCACTCTATCCGTGGCTCGGGTGGTGAGCAGGGAAGATACATGCCAGGCCCACGTGAGCTGGCACAAAGAGAACCACAGTGAGAGGATTCTTTACTCACACTGGCCTCACAAAGTCAAACAACCTGAAGGAGAAGACAATAGGAACCAGCTGGGCAGCTCCTGAAGAGAGATGATGCCAGGGACCAGCCATGCAGACCCACACCAGCTTCAGGTACCCACCCCTCCCCCAGCCACCAGCACCAGAAACCTCTGGAGTTCTGGGACCTCCAAGGGATCAGAGCCACCTTCACCCACACAGCATCCAGCAGAGCAGATCCACTGACCCAACCAGCCTAGCAGAGCTGACTCAAGAGACACCACAGTGCTGAGAAGTGACAGTGGAGTGGTCAGCACTGGGACACCTAGATTTGTAACACTCCTTAGGACACATTTTGTTTCTTCTCTTCTTCCTTTTCAATCTTCCCTTCCCCCCATGAAGAGCAGATTTCGTGTTTTTTTTAATATTTTGTTTATTTGAGAGACAGAGAGAAAAAGAGACAGACAGAGTTAAGTATGAGTACACCAGGGATTCCTAATGCGCATGCAAACGAACTCCAGATGCATGCACCACTTTGTGCATCTGGCTTTACCTGTGTACTGGGAAATCGGCTCCAGGCCATTAGGTTTTGCAGGCAAGTGCTTAACTGCTGATGTCAGGGACTACATAAGTACTTTACAAATATGTCTGTAAGAAATCCACTGAAGGAAACCCCAGTCAGTGGCTTAGGCACTTGCACAGGAAGTCTGGAGGAAGAATCCAGGGCTGGTCTGTTCATGATCCATCAAATCTCAGGTTCTTCCATCCTCAACACATTGGCACCAAACTGATGTTTGTGCTTCATGCTTACAAGATGGCTGCCATGCACCAACATCAATCCCCTCTCCAGGGAGAAAACAGCAAGGGCAGAGTTTTCTCCTAGCAAGATAACTCCTCCCCAGGAATACATATGCCACAATTATGTCACATGAGAACAGGACTATTTTATTCCTCCAGCCTCCACACAGTAAAAGCAAGAGAAAGGCAGATTTGTCTTTCAAGTGGCTGATCTCCAGTTCCTACCATACATTTCATGTCATTTTGGTCCAGCATCGCTGTGGTTTCTGTAATGCCAGTTCTCCAGTGAGAAAACTAAAGCTCAAAACTATCATTATTTATTATAATTTTCAAGGCCTGGGTCTGATGCACCTCCTCCTGAAAGAATTTTCTTGTACATCCCAACCCCAGGCTGTCACACATCTACCCTCCATCTTTAAGAAACCCGTGATGTCTAACTGTGGTCTACAAGCCCCACTGGACAAGCCTGTGTCTCCTTATGCACCTCCAGGCCTGAAAGCAGCAGGACTTAGAAAGGAGGTGGCACTAGTCTACGTGGATGTACGCAGACTTGTGGGACGCTTGAGGGTTACATTAAGGGACAGAGAAGAATGAACAGGTTCCCCTGCAAAAAGAAAAGCACCCCACCCGAAACAAGGGAGAAGTGAGCTCAGCCCATCTCCTGCGGGCTGTCTCTAACCACCTCTCCAGCCCGAGACCCCCCCAGGTGGATGTGAGCCTGGTGCTGCCCACCCACAGGGAGGTAGGGGGACCGGGATCTATGCAATGTGGTTTGTGTTACCACCGCGTCAGCCATGGACAGGGCTCCTGGAGTCCAGCAGGAAGCGAGGAATATCAGATTTATTGCACGCAATTATGCGGTGGAGCCCTGGGACCCACAGAGGCAGAAAATGGGCTTGCTCTTTCAAGGGCAGCTGATAGTCTTGGCGGGCACCGGGTGTGCCCAGGCCCCTGTGGGCACACGTGCCATGCTCGGGCCAAGGGAGTCCCAGCACGTTCACCCACAAGGCCTGCTAGCAGCCCTGGCACTGTGACCCCCATCTCCACTCCCCGGGGGCTCTCATCAGGAGAGCTCACCCTGAAGCTCAGCTCCAAGAGTCTCCTTTCTACCCCCGACCCCAGCCCAGACCCCCATGTCTCCAGCTGAGTCCTGAACCCATGGCCTCCACATCCTAAGGTCCTCAAACACCCCCTGTCCAAAATGAACTATAGTCCCACCTGAGCAGGGATCCTTCTCCAAGAGCCAGAATCCTTTTACCTTCCTTCCTTTTTTTTGGGGGGGGGTGAAGCAGGGTCTCACTCACTTTAGCCCAGGCTGACCTGGCACTCACTCTGCAGCTCCAGGCTAGCCTCGAACTCACAGCGATCCGCCTACCTCAGCTTCCCCAATGCTGGGACCAAAGGCACGTGCCACCATCCTGGCTCTTCACAGGTTGTCACCTACCAGGAAGGGTCTATCCGAAGGTCCTCGGTGGGAGAGGGCGCAGACTCAGGCCCACAGCTCACAGGGCTGCGGGTTGTCTGTGTAACCCCCCCACCTCCAGGGCCCGGAAGGACAGACAGAGCCCCGGCTGCAAGACACCTGTTGACTGACTGTATGAATGACAAGGCCGGGAGTGAGAGGGGAGTGCTGTCACAGCTCGCCGCAAAAGAGAGAAGTTCGGGGGTCTAACGGCAAGAACAACAAAGTCCTGTCCCTTGAGAGGCTAAGTATTTAGAGCCACGCAAACACTTGGATTACACGGCACCGCGTATCAGGTTCCGATGGTTGCAGGAGCCTGGGGAGGGCTGAGCAGCGCAGGACGCTCACCTCCTCCAGACCCCGCGAGCGGAGACCTGCAGGGCCGCGGCCACCAGGGGGCGGGTCAGGGCCGGGGGTGGGGCCAGGGGCGGGGCCTAGGCGAGGCCAGGGGAGGGGCCGAGGCCAGGGGGCGGGGCAGAAGCAGAGGGCGTGGCGGGGAGCGGAGGAGGCCCGCCGGAATGGGGGAAGGAGGAGGCCAGGGGGCGGGGCCTATGCTAGGGGCGATTGGTGACCAGGGGGCGGGGCCGAGGCGCGGTCAGGGGCGGGGGCGGGGGCGGGGCCGAGGCCAGGGGCGGGGCAGAAGCAGAGGGCGTGGCGGGGAGCGGAGGAGGCGGCCCCGGAACCTGACCAGGGCAGTGGGCGGGCTGCGGGGCGTCGGGAGCGCGGCGGGGCAGGGACGCCCCTACGCTGGGGACGCCGGGTCTCGTGATCGCCCTCCCGTCCGCCTGCCGCCGCCGACATGCAGTCCCCGGCGGTGCTCGTCACCTCCAGGTGAGCCGAAACCCCGACACCCCACCCCGGGTGCCCGCAGGTTCGTGCGGCCGCACCCCCTTCCCTCCTCCGCACGCTCCACCCGCGTCCCGTCTTCAGGGTGAGGAAACCGAGGTCCTCTAGAGGGTAAAGGACTCACGGAAGATTCTCGCAGGCGGGCAGAGGCGGGCCGGGCTCCACTTCCCTGCCGACTTGGGGTCCCTCCTTTCGCTCCCCCAGCCTTCCAGCGCTTGTCCTGTGGGTGCCAGGCCGTGCCGGGCGCCCACCTTTTTTGCCCCTACCCAAAATCTGGCGGAGATACCAGTTTATCGTGTAAATGAATATGTTAAACTTCCATCTGTAATCCCAACTTCCTGAGGCTCCAAATCTTTACATAAAGCTGACGGTGGAAGCTGCTCACTCTCCTTGGATTTGGTGAGGCTTCAGGCAAAGGAGATGGTCTCTGCTGCCATGAGTCTCATCCTGCCGATGAGCCTCAGTTTCCCTCTCTGCAGATGGAGGTTCCTTAAGCAAACACCCCAGTTGACTGCACCATGCAAACCCATACACTGTAAGTTTGGTACTCGGACTGGGAAGCATGGCGTGGCTGCCCTCAGCTCACCATGCACACGTATGAGCAGACATGGAGTAGTGCTGTCTTTATACCGGGACCAGTAAGCTCAGGATGCTGCATGCAGGCAGTGTGAATGCCTTCCCAGCACTGAGGATGGCCTTGCACACACAGCCTAGCGTCTTCCCTCCAGGCATCTCCCCTGGTTTCATGCAGCAATCTGCCAGCAGATGCTTCTCCAGGTCCTCTTCCATGCCTGGCACTGGTCTCCAGGTCTTAGGCTTCAGTGGGGCAGGATGCTGTCAGGAATAGTGAATGCTGAGAAGGACAATTAAGGCAGAGGAAGTCAGGTGAGTAGCGGTGATTGCTGTTTTCGACATTATGGTCGAGGGCATCTTTCTGATAGACTGGTAGCTGGACTGGTCTGTGAGCTGCTTCCCAAGGGAAAGAGCCATTGAAAAGAAATCCTCCCCACCCCACGGGGGATGAAGTGTTTCTTAGTCCTGTACCTTTAATTCCAACCTAAAAATATTTTGCAGAATAGTATAAAATCATGAAATAGAAATCAAGCATTCTTTAATTATATTTGGTACCGTTGATTGAGCTTAGTAAATTGATTTGAATTTTGAAAAATGCTTACTTGGTACATTTTCAAAACATATTAACTTACGATAGTTTCACAAACTTGTGGTATCAATTTGTTTTCTGGAATCCAGGATTGAAGTCAAGTCTCACTAGTAGTCAATGCTTAATAGTTTAAAAATAGGGTATGTGATATTTCTGAATAGGAATTTTCATATATTATTGGAAAAGAGCTTGAAAAAGTCGAGAAGACTAGCATCAATGCCCTGAGGGGGGCCCTAGAGAAGGAGGTAATCGAGAAAGGCTGTGTTGTTATGGTTAGACCATGGCATGGGGTTCAGTCTGTGCACAGGCAGGGTGGCTGCATGGCGGGTCTGTGGAGACTGTGGCATATCCAGGATGCACTGGGAAGAATCTACATGGGGCAGTATGATGGAGGAGGGGCTGAGACATATCTAGGCTCTGGACTGTGAGCTCATCAGTGGCTGATGGTGAGGTGGGGGTGTGAAAAGGAGGAGGAGGCATGGCCTAAGCTTGTTGCTTCCTGGGATGAGGAGACTGCAGGGAGGTACGACAGAGGGACAGAGGAACATGCTGCTGACTGTCAGGGGGAAACTTCAGGTAGGTGGCAGGAGGGGGCTTGGCCTGGAGGAGAGCATCTGGATTACAGAGCAGGAGTTGGGGTAAAACCTTGGTGGGGCCTGGGGAGGACACCAGAAAAGAAACAGGGTGTAAGGAGGGCTCTGCAGTCCAGATTCGACCTGCTGAAAAGTGAGGCTTCACCTTGCATTTAATGCACAATATCCCGAACTGCCTGGACAGGAGCAGGGCTGTTGTATCAGGAGAGATGTGCTCATGGGCTTCTCTAAATTCTGCTGGAAACCTGAGGGAAGTTAGGTCACAGGACAGTGAGGGTGTGCTTGCCTGCTTCTCGCTGAGCAAGGGAGGGGAGCTGGGATCCAGTGCTCCAGTTTGGCTGCAGGAGGGGCAGACGGTGGACAAGGCGGGGCAGGCCGGCCCCTCAGTGGATGTGTCAGGCAAGCACAGCTCTGAAGCCCTGACAGCTTCAGAGGGCAGTGGGAAGCAGGGCCTGGGGAGAGCAGTGTTGGAGGTGTGCTAAGCAGGTGTTCTAAGTGCTTGTTCTGGGACATAGTGTACACATGAGGCCTGTAGGCCACATCCTGCCCTCCACTGTCTTTTGCCTGTCTGGTTCTGTGGAGATACGCCCTGCTTGCGGAGGTGTTGCCTATAGCTGCTTTGTTTGCATCCCTGAAGAGAGTCCGACAACCACTGAGGTCAGAGGGCATGCAGGGCCAGGAATAGTTACAGAAAAGGCTTTCCTAGGGACACAGGTCAGGAAGAGCATCAGGCTCAAGTACACTATTGCTGAGCTACCCAGACGTCCATTCAGTGGCCTGCATCTGCCTTCCTCACAAGATGTTAATGCCTTGCTCAGGGACACTTTGAGAACCCCACACCTGCTCAGGGACCACACTTTGAGAGCCCCATGTCTAGGGTGCAATACTGCTGTCAGGCCTGCTTCTGTAACCTGAAGTTCATGACCAGGAGTTTCAGTTGGGACCATGTTGGCATGTTTGTGATAGGCAGGCAGCGCTGCCTGGACACAGGGGCAAAGGAGGTAAAGAATGGAAAAGTGGGCTTTTCCAGGCCAGCTCAGCCCTAGAAATGAGGACAGGGGAGCCAAACCTGAGGCACCGAGACCCCTGCCATGATGTGGACTCCTGGTGACCAAGACTCCACAGAGGAAAGGGGTGGGATCTGGAGTGTGGCAGCTGCTTGGAATTTCCCATTGGGTTCTATGGTCCTTTCCGGTCTTTGCAGTGCTCAGGGTGGACAACCCTCCATCTTGTCTTCCTTGATGCCCTCCTGTCTTTGCAGTTCTCAGGGTGGACAGTCACCTGTGCTTTGGTTGTATAACAAGATGATTCCTTGTCACACTTGTATCAGGCTGCCTGTGATTGCACCCTGGAGCTACTGAGGCCATAGACGAGCCGCCCCTTCTAGGCCACTGTCCTCGTCTTTGGAACGGCTAAGTTCCTTTTGCTGAGAGGTCTATGGGAGGTGGGGTAATTTCACAGTTGACCTGCTGGGAGTCCCAGCTACTTCCTGCTCACTTTAGCCTCTAGTCTTTCTTTTCCCTCCTGTCCTTGTGACAGTGATTCTTTGTGATACACAGGGTCGTTACTCAGCATCATTGACCACTGGTAAAGAAGTGGCCGGTGAGTTCCCTGATGTGTCTCATCTGGCGGCATCTGCCTGTGGCGCCTCCCCAGAGGCAGGTCAGCCTGGGTCTTCAGGAACGTGTGCTCATCAGTGCACCATGAATAGGGAGCAACTGTTCCCTGTTGGTAAAGACCTGTGCGGTCACTGGACACACACATCACATGTCACCCGTGCGGGAGGCTACCCAGCAGTTGACGGTGGCATTGTGTTGATGGCAGGGTTGGGTTGCAGTATGGAGATGTGAGAGACCCCATGGAAGGAGTCTTGTGATCAACCATTTGATGGACCAGGTTTAATGCCAGAAAGGAAGGGCCAGGCCAGGCAAGTGCAAGCTCCGAAGTCCGCAGCCTCGGTCCTGCATTCTCAAGGGTCTGCCTGGCTCCGCAGATCTCACTGTGGAGAGCAGCCAGGGGCTCTTGCACGAAGCATGTTTATCTGTACAGCACACAGGATACCTTAAACAGTCCTGCATTGTCTTTGTAGACACAGGTACTTCCCTTGGTCTGCGTGGAAGCTCAAAGCTATAAGGACAAATTTGCCAAGGATACACAGTGCAATGGACCTACTAGGACCACTGACCTGCCTGTATTTCACTGGAGAGCCTGCTGACTCGAATCTGAACTTCACCTGCTTTCTTTCCCTTTGCAGACAAGTTCAGAATGTCCACACGGGCCTTGACCTGACCGTGCCACAGCACCAGGAAGTGCGGGGCAAGATGATGTCTGGCCACGTGGAATACCAGATCCTGGTGGTGACCCGGCTGGCAGCTTTCAAGTCGGCCAAGCACAGACCCGAGGATATTGTTCAGTTCTTGGTGAGCAGAAACTCTAGCCAGGATGTTCCTAGGGTGCCTGGCAGACGTGTGCTCTCCCCACAATGCATGTAGCTTGAGCTATGGACACCTCTCTAGCCTCTTTTAATGTCACCAGAGCAATATAACTCAACATTTCCCTCTCAGCCTTGGATGCCAAAAGATTCTGAAGTAACATGTGTGCAAGCACCTGGCCACTAGGAAAGGTAGACCACAGGATCCTAAAAGGAGTTAAAGTGAGCTAGAGTCCTGCAGTGCACGAGGGAGCACCTGCCACAGGCTTGCACACATGTTACTTCAGAATCTTTTGGCATCCAAGGCTGAGAGGGAAATGTTGAGTTATATTGCTCTGGTGACATTAAAAGAGGCCAAATCCTAAGAAAAATATATAGCGTATGCCTTTCTTTAAGTAACATTGAGAAACAGTGCTGGTCTTCATAGACTAGCTCTTGGCAGGACCTGGGTGGGATGTGAGCTGGTGTTACTGGGTGTGCGATGTTCTGAGGGTGAATCTGCCCTGCAGGGCTGTTTGCAGCTCCTGCTGATCTGACTTGACCTAGGCTGAAGCCCAATGTACCCAGGTCTGGATGATGATGTGGCATTCTGAAAGCCCTAGGGTAGCTCCAGGCCTGCCAGATGTGCGTGGAAGGCATGTGAAAGGTTATCGTTCATACCTCCAGACAGTGTACCAGTGCCTCTCTGTCCCTGTGGAGTGTGTGCACTTGCTGGTGCTTCGTGGATCTTTTAAGTACCTCTGAGGGCAAAGCCAGGATCTAGGAGTATAGCCCAGAGTTGCGCACTACAGCCTGAAATCCTTCTGGGTAAAAGACTTAATGATCATTTTGTATCTATTTCTTGAAAGAGCGCATACTTTTGATTTTACTCTGTGTGTATATGTGTGTATGTGTTGTGTGCATATGCATATGGATATTCATACGTGTTTTGGACACACATAGTGCAAGTGTATGTCATGTGTGTAGACACTAGAGGACAGCCTCACATGTCACTCCTTTGGAGCGCCGTCTCCTTCCTTCGAGACAGGGTCTCTTATTGGCCTGGAAGCTCACCCATTACACTAGACTAGCTGGCCAGCGAGGCCCAGGGATCTTCCTGTCTCCATCTTCCCAACACTAGGATTAAAGGTGCATGCCGCCATGCCTGGCATTTTGCATGGGTACTGGGGATCAGACTCAGGTCCTTATGCTTGCAAAGCAAGCACGTGACCAACAGCCTTCTCCCCAGCCCCCGTAGTTAGAATATACACATGCATTTAACTGTGAATCATGAGGTAAAGCCAGCCCCTGGGGAAGGGGCACTATATCCAGGGTTTGGCAGACACCCTATGGCTGCTCATGACCCAGGCACGCACTCACATCAGAGGGCATTGGAGTAGCATTACCCCCATCTGCTCAGCTCTCAGCAGCACCTGCCACACATTGGGAACCGACCTCAGCTCCCTGTCGCTCTTGTCACTGGTGCCAGGAGCTTTCTAATGCTTTTGTTGGAACACAAATGCAAGTGGGCTTCTGAGTGATGCAAGAGGAGCCCAGGCTTGAAGCTCTCTGCCCTCACACTGCCTGGTTAGGTGGCTCTGTGGACTGAGCCTGCAGGGAGCAATTGGGCCAGCAGGGGGCGCAGGGTCCCCACTATGGCCTGCTCTGCCAGCCTCGCTGAAGTGGCAGATCCTCAGGACACCGTGGAGCCTGGGTGACCCGTGCTCTGAGGAAGCCTCCTTCCTTCTCCTGAGAGTTCTCAGGAAACCTCCAGAGCCAGGCTTGTGTGCAGCCCCCCTGTACCAGACAGCTTCCCATCTAAGGGCTTCTAAAGCCTTCCTTGGCCACTTCCTTGCATCTAGAATCTTGAGGTTGGCAGTGCTAGGTTGTGATGCCGGTGAGTGAGTTGTGGGCAGTAGACACACCCTGGTGGTCAGTAGTCCAGCAGCTTTCCCCCAGTCCCAGTGCATGGGAACACTAGCAGCCTGGCTCGAGGAGGTGCATCAAAGCTTGGGGGTGTAAGTCATCCGGGCCTTCCTCCTTGACATTGCCACAGACCCTCTTGCAGGGAAGCCCTGCGGAACCCAGGGCTGGGGGACTCGGACTGTTGGTGGAGGTTGTGCCTAGTGCAGGGGACTTTCTTTGAGCCCTGTGGATTGCCTAGACTCCAGCAATGGCACCAACCCCAGGTGTGACATTCGGTATCCTGTGCAGAGCAAATACTCAGCAAATACAGGACAGAAAAACCAGCGACACTGGCTGCCCAGGAGGTGCAGGGCCTGGCTGAGGAGGAGACGGAGGAGGCTAGCCAGTGACCCTGCCTGAAGTTAAATGCTGCTCTCAGGGACTTGGGCAACATGAGGCTGCTTTATGACAACCACAGGATCTGTGGCCTGCTTTACCCAGGTTCTTATGCACTGAGACCTCCTGCTGGCAGGAGAGAGCCAGCTTTGGCAATGCCTGCCTCTATCACATGTCAGGACAGGCCACACCAGAAAACTATCACTGGTTCACAGCAGAGAATGATGGAGATGTCTGTGCTAAGAAAAGGTGACTCGCAACAGTACCAGAAGATGACCCAATGTCTGCTAGGTGCTGAGATCACCCTCCTAAAACACAGGATCCAAATGGCAGCCATGGTCACCTGCAGGCCAGGCATGGGGTTCCCATGTCAAATGCCTTTTACCTGGACCTGCAACAGTACCTGAGATCACATTCTTATCACATCTTCCTATGGGCCTCTGGCACTCCTAGGGACTGGAGCCTGAGGCTGGGAGGTGACTGGAAGGGAAGAGGAGGGCCTGCTCTGCACACGTCAGGGTGAGGAAGCATCTCCCCCTTGGCTCTTCACTCAAGAAACCACATGCTCCTCTCATTCCAGGTCTCCAAAAAATACAGCGAGATTGAGGAATTTTACCAGAAACTAAGCAGTCGTTACCCAGCAGCCAGCCTGCCCCCGCTGCCCAGGAAGGTCCTGTTTGTCGGGGACTCTGACATCCGAGAAAGGAGAGCCATGTTCAATGAGATCCTGCGCTGTATCTCCAAGGATACCCAGTTGGCAGGCAGCCCAGAGCTGCTAGAATTCTTAGGTACCCAAGGCTTGTCCCACATCCCTGAGGTCTACCCGGCTCAGAATTCACCTCGCTGCCCTTACTTGGCAGGAGGGGGTCTACTGCTACCTTCCACAGCCTGAAAGCTTCCCCTGGGCTGTTGAAACAGGTAGGCCTCTGAGACTTTTGGCCAGATGATGGGCAAGAGACCCAGACATTGAGAAACTGACCATCTGGGTGCCAGGTGGGCATTTGTCACAGTGTGATTTCTACCATAGCCTTCCCAGCCAGCGCAGTCCTGCAGCTCACACTCACACATGTGCACCTGCCAGCCAGGCCACTGCCCCAGTTCCCTCATTCAGCCTCACACTCTGTAATGGGGGACCTTAAGCCCTGCTTTGAAGTAGCCTCAGTGTCTGTCTGTCTGTCTCCCTCTCTCTCTCTCTCCCTCTCCCTCTCCCTCCCTCTCTCCCTCCTTCTCTCCCTCTCCCTCTCCCTCCCTCCCTCCCTCCCTCCCTCCCTCTCTCCCTCTCTGATTTGCTTGTCTGTAAGAGAAGTAGTTTGCTGATAGGAACTCTTGGGAAGTACTTGGAACGAGCCTACTACCAGCAGTGGACTGAAAGAAGCCCCTCTAGTACTCTGTCCGCTCATACCTCCCCAGGATAGCATCTGCCCTGTGGGGAAGGGGAGAACAGGCAGCACCTACAGGTTATGCCTATCTCTCCCCTGACTTAACCCTTTTCATTTGAGTCATTTAACCTTAACTATTTTCTGACTTCTGTGGATCCCTCAGTTCTACAGGACAGAGAGCATTTCCCAAAAGGAAATACTCCTAATATTTAAGAAGTGAGGGTTGGTAAGTGAAGCAGTGCATCCAGCACACGGCAGGGCTGGAGCAGGACAGGGTCAAGAGTCCAGCTCTCCTGGGTCCATCCATGCCCTGCATTTGGATACAGGGGCGTTCTTGCTCCAGGCTTCCTGCTTGGCCTTCTCAGGGGCTATGCACACAGTGACATCCACAGCTAGAGGAAAGGTTCTAGATGCCCTGCCCCCTCTGTTATAGAAAGGATGGTCCAGATTCCCTAATTACTCGGTGCCTCAGTTTCTTTGCGTGCAAAGTAGAGGTACAGTTATAACTTCCTTCATAGGATCTTGTGATATTTGAAAGTTAGACACTTACTACATGGAACTCAGGGGTCATAAGATTTTTGAATTGTATCTTCATCTTTAAATGAAAGAATAGCATACCATTATACATTTTAATCAGTACCTTCTATGTGAGAGCTGAAGAAGGCTTTCTAAGGACTAGAGATGGAGCTCAGAGTGCCTGCCTGGTGTGCATGAAGCTTTGGCTTTGATCCCCAGCACTGCGTAAACCAGGTGTGGTGACACATGTCTTAATCCCAGCACTCAGGAGGTGAGGACCGGAGGAGCAGAATTTCAAGGTCATGCTCAGCCCTATACTGAGTTTGAGGCCATGCTGGGCTACATGAAACCCTGTCTCACACAGAGAAAAATAATACTTTCTAAGCTTTTTACCTATAGGGTGATTTTTTAACAATAGCCTCTTGTCAGGATAAACTACCCAGTCACTGCTTGCAGAGAGATGGACAAGAAGTCCAAGCCCACACTCCTTACTCTGTCTGCAAGGAAGGACTATTACAAGAAAAGCTGTCACAGGTGGACACGTGCACAAATAGCTCATGTTCCGGTGGCTGTGGCAAGACCAAGCCTCTGTGGACATTTCTGGGGGCTTTCTTTCCCTTTCTGAACTTTCCTTATCATCAACACCTGTCAGAGGGCCACACTGAGAAACAGTGGTCTTGTCATGGTATGATCCCAGTTTGTTCAAGAATCTTCCACATACGCATTCATCCAGGTGGGTACACGTCTCCATCCATGATTGGGTAAGCAGACTCCTTGCTGTGCATCATTAAACAGTCTGGAAGTAATAGTCCGTTCAGGCTGCCTTGTATGCTGGCTGGTGCCCCTCACTGTTAGTCCAGTGGGCATGGGCTCTGCAGTGCAGACAGCTGTAGGTGTTGTGGAACAGTCTTCCAGGCATGGCAGGACCATTGCTTTCTTGAATTCTCTGCATCTATGTGTGATTATGATTATATGAATGAGAGCCATGCAAGATTGGGCCTATGAACTGTCCATCATGGAGTAGAGGAGGGCTCACAAGGCCTCACCCCTCTAGGGAAACATATAAGCAGTTAGCAGTTGCTGGGGGAGAAAGGCTTCTCTTGTGAGTTGTAACCACTTCAAGTTGCCCCTCCCATACTCCTGTGCATAACCCTCATCCACGGTTCTTTAAGTAACCCAATGAAAATCATTGAACCACTGAGCTAGATGGGTGTGGGATCATTCCTTTGCTCTATCGCTGGTGGTCTGCTGGTATGAGTAGATGTTTGTTCATGTCTCCCTAGGAAGGGAGATTCAGGAACCATTGCCTTGATCTTACTCCAGCATTCCCCTTGTCTGTAACTGGGCCACACTGGACTGCCCTGATGCCACCAGCCCTCAGGGGCTGAAACAGGCACTGGGCACCCACCCAGACCCATCATCCTGGCTGGGGCAGAGTTTTGTCCCAAGAGATGACACAAAGTCTCTGGCTTCAGATCCTGACATGGGAAGGTATAGTGACATTTCTTTGGGAGTGGACATCAAGCCCCTTCTTTTCTGTCTCCTATACAGGAACCAGAACTCCAGGAGCTACGGGCCTTGGAGGCAGAGATCCCTCTGTCCTGGATGACCTGGCCAGCCAGCCAGGGGACAAAGAGGAGGTTGTTGACTTCTTTGAGCAGCAGGACCAAGTGGCGAGTGAGGGGTCACCCATCCTGGGGCTGAGGGACAAGGATGCTGAAAAGCCCTTGGAGGAAGAGGAGGAGGAAGAGGAGGAACTTCTGGATCCCCTGGGCATCATGCGGTAAGTCTCTGCTGTTGAAAGGACCCCTCTAGCCTGTTCCAGGCTGTCCGGAAGCCACTCCTTTCTCCCGAGAGTCCTAGAAGCCCCTATGCTTCCAGGGTCACTTGCTCAAATTGCCCTCAGACTGTGGCTTGTTGGCCTGGCATGCTCAAGGGGGCTGGCTCCACTTACCCTCAGGATCACCCTCCCCTCCCAGGTCACAGGCTATTTCCTATCCCTGGCTCTGCCTCTAGCAGAGTTGTCTCCATGACAATCAGTGCCTGCCTCACCATCTGCTCCTTAGGGCATTTGGAGGGTGAATGAGGGTGTGGGTGGATAGTTTGTGATGGAGGAGGTGGAGTGAGTTGGGTTTCTTGGTCACTAGACAGTGTCCCCTTTGCATGCATAGACCCCAACTGGAGATACAGAGGCATGCCAGCTGGGTGCCCCTTCTCCTCTCCTCAAACTGCCTTCAGCCAATCAGTAGGATGTTCCTGAGCCCCTGCCTATGAGGCATCCTGTGCCAGGGGCAAGGAGCGGGGCACAGACTGGAAGAAGATCCAGACACCTGCTCCCAGGGTTCCCAGTGAATATAGGCTGAGAAGTGTGGCAGGACATCCAAACCACAATATGATGGCTTCCCTGATAGGAACCAGGCTACTTAGCTACTCCAGAGCCTCACTTTTTCTTCTTGGCTCTAGCCAAGAAGAACTAAAGTTTCTGAGCACCTCCCCATGCTAAACTTTGTACCTCACAGACTAGACCTGTGCCTTGAATCAGCTGCTGCTTATTTTATAGCCGAAGGAAGCTGAGGTGAAAGTGGTACTGAGGTTGGCAACACTTTTGAGGTCCTGGCCCCGAGGGTCTCACTGCAGGGGGCTTAAGTCAGCTCTGCCATTCAGTAGCCAGGGGTCCCTAGCCTCTTCGTCAGTTTTCCTCAGCATAAACAGGTTCTTTAAAAAAAAATTAAATGTTCCAAGCAGGGAGAGAGAACAAAAGAAAGAGAATGGGTGTGCCAGGGCCTTTTACCACTGCAAATGAACCCTGCATGCATGCACCATCTTGTGTGTGGCTTTACGTGGGCACTAGGGATTTGAACCCAGGCCATCAGGTCTGCATGCAAGCAAGCACACACCTTAACTACTAACCTTCTCTTCAGCTCCAAAAAAACTAATTTTTCTTTCTTTCTTTCTTTCTTTCTTTCTTTCTTTCTTTCTTTCTTTCTTTCTTTCTCTCTCTCTCTCTCTCTCTCTCTCTCTTTTTTTTTTTTTTTTTGAGGTAGAGTCTCACTCTAGCCCAGGCTGACCTAGAATTCACTATGTAGTCTCAGGGTGGCCACAAAATCACAGCAATCCTCCTACCTCTGTCTTCTGAGTGCTGGCATTAAAGGTTCTTGATAGAGTCTACCACCTACCACTCTGGGGAAGATAAACGGAGATGCATTCACTGACATCACCAGGCCCACTTTCTACAGAAGGGCCATGGTACCCTTCTCTCTGCTGTGATGAGTAGGCTCTTTAAGGATTTAGTGCTAATCTCAGTCTGCAGAGAAGGATGGCCTGCCTTATACACCTGCTTCCAAAGGGAACTAGACCACTGAAGAATCAGGCAGGGTCAAGTTCAACATTAGTGACATGTACAGTGAGATTCTATACTGCCATACAAGTCTTTCTCCCCATTAGGGTTATATGAGAGCACACAGAGAGGATGAGGACTTATACTGGGCAAAATTGCCCAGGCTTAGGGGCTGGCAACAGACCCGGGGGAGTCAATGACCCCACCCCTGCAGCCTCCAGCCAGCTTGTCCTAAAGGGGAGTCAGATTCCCTCTGAGGGACACGCAGAAAGGATGCGGGGGTGATGTGGGCAAAAGCCTGTAATAGTAATAGTCACTGCTTCTCAGCCTGGCTCAGCTCTGGGGCCTTGCCTGGGCTTTATTTTGGTAACGATAGAGCATTGTTTGAACCACATGTGCTGCCAAGCTGAAATGGACTTAGATCCTGCACCAGCCTTTGGCTGAGAGATAGGCTCCTTTTTTGGGTAGGAAAATATTCTTTGGGTTGGCAAGTGAATTTCCTACTTACTCCAGTAGCAGAGTGTCAGGGGACACTTCTATGGGCTCTGTGCTCCGAGGGGCCTGGCTCCTGGCTCCTAGGAAAACTCAGCACCAAGAATCCCCTTTTCTGCCAGTTTTTCTTTTACGGATTCATGTGACAACAGTTGGTATTATCAGCACTGTCAGGAATAATAAGCAATGTTTTTCAAGAGCTTTTGAAATGCCCGGAACTGAGCTAATTGGCATTTGATTGCATGAGCTCGTGTTACCTCTGAGACAGCACGTTGGGAACTGGCTCTGACCCACAGGACACACATGTACATACTTGGTCCACACGAATGAAACCAAGCAAGGTCCAAGAACACACAAAACCTCACTAGGCTTCATTGGCACCTAACCTGTTCCATTTTTTTGAAAAGGTCATGACCTGACAAACTGCTTTCCAGGCCCATTTTGGACACTGTGGGAAATGAGCCCCAGGAGGCTGAGGCTGGCATTGCTTTTATTTTGTAAATTAGGAAAGCAGAGTCTGGTGGCTCACCCTCATTCATAGGGCCTCAAATGGCAGTCAGGACTTGAGGCCACCTGCAGCCCATTCTTCAGGCACCTGGAGGTGTGCTACCCTGCAGAGACTTGAGGTCCGGGTTCCCTCTCAGCCTCTTATGGACACAGGGCTGCCCACCATGTCCTTTGGTGAGGAATCTCCTGTAGTCACAAGAGGTTTATGTTTTGTGTGCTTCTGTCGCTCTGCACAGGCCACAGCCCATCCAACCTGCCAGGGGGGTACCTGGAGCTACCCTTCTTTCCTTGGGCCATGCACCTGCTCTTCCCACCATGCCCACTGGGTGGCACTCCGGCTCCACCATAGGACCGCCTGCGAGCAGGCGAGCAGCTGGCACAAAGCTCCAGCTGACTGGTCTGGCTTCTTTGTCTTTGCAGCCTGCCTCTGATTGGGGAAAGACAGCCTCATTCCACCATCAGCCCAGAAAGAAAAAGCCTCGCCCCGGCCCTTCCCGACAGTCTGCTCCTTTCTCTGCGGGGCTCTCCTCTGACCCTGCCCCAGCATTCCATTCACACTCAGCTTTTTCACTCGGTGTTCTGTCTTGTTCACCTCTCTGTTATACAGAGTTTCCATATTTAACTCTGTATTTTAGCATCTCTGTGGCTCTGGAAATTGAAATTCAACCACCATAGTTCTGCCTTCTGCTGGAAACATTTTTCATTGACTCAAGAAATATGCAGTTGGTTGAGAAAGATTGAAAGTCCCTCCTCCAGGAATGCAGACGTGCTAATATTCATGTCTTACTACCAGTGGGATCATATCTGCTATTCCATATTTTGGTTCTTTCTGTTTGCATGCTAGGTCTTTCCAGATCAATGAGTACACCTCTTTGGGCTCTGTGCCAGCCCCTCCACTGCCAGGCCTCTGATTGGACATGCTGTGTCTTCCATGGGCTTTACTATTGTGGGCATTACTTGAGGAACTTTCATGTACACAGAACTTGATTCTATAGAGGTTTTTTTTTTTTTTTCTCCAGATAAGACCCCAGAGCAAGGTCCCTGAAGCTTCTGGGCAGGGGAGTTGGTTGGGCTGGTAAAGAAAGGCTCTTTGAGGGGTAGAGACACCCTGCTGGAGACCCCTCTGTTTTCCCATTGTGCCCACCAAAAGTCACTCACTCCCTGCCATCTCTTCCCCACCTGCTTCCCTGTGTCAGGGAACCCCCGTTCAAGACCCAGGTCCCTGAGGGCTCAGCTTCCCAGAAACCAGGCTGGCTTCTCAGTCTCCAAGAGGGGTCCTGTTTCCTGGCCTCAGGTGGACCTTCCCTCGCATACTGTTCCATCAGAACTTACAGGTGACTTTCCTTCATTTTCCATGAAATAACTACTTGTGTTTTAGTGGGAAAATAATATACTTCCTGTGTTTGATGACATATTTCCTCTGAGATGATCCTGTGGTGTTTGCTAACCCAGTGTTTAGAACCCATGGCAGAAGCTCGTGGAGTGGGGATGTCCTTAGCCCCATTCCCTTGGAACTGTCTCCCTCTGGCGCCTCTGGCTAAGTAGCGTCATCCCCACTCTGGACCTGGGGCTTTAGGCGCAGGCACCCCAGGCCTTTGTTGGCACCAACAGCAGAACCGTGCAGCCGGGGCTATGCATCCACCTGGAACTGGGTGGAGATGCAGATTCTCAGGCCTCTCAGCCCTGGGAAGAGCCCTGTGTCAATAAGCCCTCATGCTGGGTCATGTGCAAGCTCACACCACAGCAGCCCAGACCCCAGAGTTCATGGAAATCTAGGTGATGTTGGGATTCCCCCCTACCCAAGGCACATTAAAGAGGGGTGAACAGGGCACCCCCTTCTTGATTCTGTTCTCCACATCCTCCCTCTCCTCTTGGCTTTTCTCCACTTCTGTCCCTCCCGCAAACCCACACACTTCACTGGAGAGGTTCTCTAGGCACCCATTCACTACACTGTAGACCTCCACTGGTGCTCTGGTGTACCAGAGCAGTGAGGGAAGCAGGCACACAGCCCTCTCACTGGTCCCAGCGCCCATCCCCACTACTGTATTCCCACCCGGTACTCCCTGCTTCTGGTACTCAGGGACCAGGGACCTGGCTGCAGCAGTGGCTTCTGCTTCTACCTCCACAGCAAAGTCTTTGCTTCAGGAGAAATCTCAGGTGGAACCCTAAGGTCAAAAACAGTGGGGTAGAGCCAGGTGTGGTGGTGCACGCCTTTGACCCCAGCACTTGGGAGGCAGTGGTAGGAGATCACTGTGAGTTCAAGGCTAGCCTGGGACTACAGAGTGAGTTCCAGGTCAGCCTTGGCTAGAGTGAGATTCTACCTTGAAAAATAAATAAATAAAAATTAATGAACAGTGAGATAGGATTGCCTCTATTGGGATAAGAGTAGGGGCTGGACTTTTGTTGCTCCCCCCCCAACCACCATTCTAAGCCTTAGCACCCCACCTCCTGAGGTGGCCTGGGTAATTTTGAAGAAGGCTGAGGTCCCTTATTAACATGGTTGAAAAGCCTGCGGGAGAGCTGGGACCCCATAATGTATGTCCACCCCAAAGTCGGATTTGAGGTTCATATCCCAGCTAGGGAGAGGCACGGAGTAGGTTGCTGAACTAGAGCTACAACTACTTTCTTTGTGAAATGGCAGGGTTTGGAAAAGCAGGGGGGCCACCAACAGGATGGGCTAGCTTCCAAGAAGTCTTGACTAGCCCACCAAAGCCCCAAGGAATAGTCTAGGCCCAAGAGCCAAAAGAAGGAAAGCTCTTTGTCAAATATTTGAACCGTTTCCCCTCAGAGGCCTTCGTGTGTCTTTAAGCTGAGCTGAAGTGAGCTGTTGCTGTGCATATGCCATGAGGTGTGCACATGGCTGTACCTTCTGCAGGTTCACCTGTACCCCTCTGCCCCTGGGAGGAGCTTTCCAAGCTGAATGCTGGAGGGGATCAATGCTTGCCCAACTCCCTAGGAGTGGAGTCCTGGGGGGTAATGAGTGCTGTCCTGCTCGAGGCTGCTCCCCAACCCAAACATTCATAGTATGACAGAATTCCTAAATATGAGGTCAAACCCCGTGTTTCGGTGTTTCGTGTTTTCCAGTTGAGGAACATTCTTCTGACAGCTGTCCCAGGACTTTTTTTTTTTTTCTTGGCCCAGCTGAGGCTCCTACCTGTTCCAGGTGTGGACTTCACAACCTGCACCTGCTCATGCTACACTTTGGTGACAGGCGTCTTCCTCAGCAAGGACAGCCAGTTTCCCCAACACATTAGCATCAAGAACGCCATGGGGTGTGAATCGGGAGGGAAATGGCCACCCAAATGAGAGCCTGTGAAGGCTGTTTGTTCAAAGTCTCCTCTAGCTGAGGAGGAGTGGTCCACCATCATTTGCTATTGGCTTGACTTGAAGGAGGCCGCAGAGTGGGCAAATGGGGAGGCAGAGTTGTGCTATCCCTGGGAGCTGTTGGCATGGGGGATTAGAAGCAGGGCGTCTTGGGTCCTTGGGGATCCATCTCTAACTGGTCCTACTAAATTTGAAGTAAAGGTGGCAGTTAGGGAAGCTGGCAGGGATTGATCATGTCTTGGCCATCTGGGAGCTGACTGATTCAGAAGCTGGGGTTTGGCTTCCTGGGCTGCTTGCTACAGGCTCTTTTCAGAGTTTCCATGTGACCCACGTGACCTGGCCCTTGTCCTTTCTTGCATTCTGTCTCTTGTGATCAGAGTGTGAGCAGGTCCTGATACTCGCCTTAGGGCAAGGAGTTGCAGCCCCCATAGCTGAGACCACCTGCTTTTCTGGTGGTAGTGGGTAAGTGGTGGGGTCTGGCTCCTTGAAAAGAAAGTGAAATATGTCAGAAAATAACTCAAGAAGTCATTGAGAGGTTCTGGTCCTCAAGGTAGAGCTTGAGCCTGGAGTGTCTGAAGAGTTAGGCTATGATTTAACTCTTTCTAAGCGCAGAGGAAGTCTTCTGGGGAACATGGGCAAGCCTGGACATCATGAGCTCTGCTGTCTGCAGAGCATTTCCATGGGTGTTGCCCTCTGTATTCCCGTTTACAGATTAAGAGAACAGATTCAGAGAAAGCACAGGAATGGCCCAGGTCACACACTGGGTTCTCCTGCATTCCTCCAGCTGCAAAGTTCACAGTCCCGCCAAGTCCTGTGATCTGCCTCAGGTCCACCGCCTCCTTCCTGTGCGTCCGTGGCCACTTCCACTGTGCCCCCTGTGACATTTCCAGAGAGCTAACCTGGCTACAGCTTTCATACCTCTATTTAATCCTTTCCTGAAGCCCCAGGCCATCCCATGAAGACACCTGATCCTTGGAGTGGGCACTCTCCTCAACATTGATACTAGGGAAGCCCCATTCTGGTGCTGCTGCAGCTAACACTGTCCATGGATGATGTGCAGAATGTCATTCATTGAGACCCTAAGAATTCTCTCTAATTGGAAAACAAAAGCAAATCAAAAGCCACATTCAAAATGAAAATATAAAAAGTGTTTTATTTAAAAGCAGGGAAGTTGCACCCTTGGAAAGAAGGTGAGGCCTCACCATGGACTTGAAGGTAGTCTGTGTCATGAGTGGGTTTGGAGACCCCTGTCCACTTCCCTGCACTCAGATCCAGGGCAGCTGGTATCCCTCCCTGGTCTGCCATGTGAGGCAGGTGAATCTGCAATGACACCGCTTGGCCCTGGGAGGCTGGAGGGGAGGCTGCTCTCATGTGTCAATCACTATCACCAGAAGTGCCTGAGCCACAGGGCATGAGACACTTCTTGGAAGCTGTCCCCCAGCAGCTGCCGCCTCTACCCACATGTGCTTCATGTCCGCCTGAGCCCAGGGCTGTCTGTGCATCTGTCTCCTGTCAGGCAGGCAGCAGGAGCACTGGAGCCGGCCCCCCAGCATGAACCTGCTTCCACATGTGCCTCGACCTGCCTCGTGC
Source organism: Zapus hudsonius (assembly GCA_004024765.1). Taxonomy (NCBI): domain Eukaryota; kingdom Metazoa; phylum Chordata; class Mammalia; order Rodentia; family Dipodidae; genus Zapus; species Zapus hudsonius. Next base: position 11,689 of record PVHP010013405.1, on the reverse strand, counting down.
AGCCTCGGCCTTCTAGACCTGTAGGATTCACCCGGAGCAGGCACTCCGCTTCCCCGTGCTGCAGCTCCACGCTGATCTCTGCTGATAAATCTGACCGTTTGCAGCCTTCTTCCCATTAATGGCAGAGAGTCCTTCCTCCTGCCAGTGCTGAGGTGGGCTGTGCGGCTGCGGACAGCTGGGTGGATGCTGGTCTAGAGACTAGAGGAGGAGTGCTCAGAGCCCAAGTTGAAATGACTGACTCGATCTGTCCACCACCTGGTCAGTCACAGGTGCCATCACACAGTTCCCTCTGCCCGAGATCATTTGCCTTGGTCCAGCTGGATAAGTGCTTTTTCTGCCTGGCACTCATCCTGACCTTGCCTGCCCCTCATTTTCCCACCCTCAGCCCATTAGGTCCACTGCACACCTCCGTGTGGGAGGCACTCGGTGGGTGCTGGTCCTAGAAGCGCTCTGAGGGAATGGGTGAGCTGTTCATACGATGGGTGAGGGGCTGGTAGGGAAATATCTTTTAAGGAGGAGTGATGGAGTGGTGGGCTTTACAGACAATGGGCACCGAGACTGATGCTACAGTCCTCCTTACTCCCCTCCTTCCTGGGTGGGGGGAGTAAAAATAAGTCTGAATTAGAGATGGGCCATCATCCTATCTGTCTGTCTCCTGCACTTCCTTCTCTCCTTTTATCCAGCCAATGAGTGAACCAGAGGACAAATCCCTCCCTCCCTCTGTTTCTTCCACATAGCTTTATACCCAGCACTCAAGAGGCTACATTAGGAGAATTGCCATGAGTTAGAGGTCAGCCTGGGCTACAGAGCGAGTTATAGATCAGGCTGGGCTCCAGGGAGCCTCTGCTTAAACAAACCAAGAAAAAATCACAGACATCATCAAGGAGGACACAGATGTGAGTATCATTGAGAAGGACTCGCCTCATTTATCCTGTCAGAGCCTGGAGTGTGCAGAAGAGAGGTGCTTGGAATTCCACATGCTTCATGCTTATTCTCTTACTCCTGCCCTGTTCCCCAGACAGGCTTCCTGCTCTTCCTGGTTCACACCTTGCTTTCCTGCCCATGGGTGCATTGGCTGAGTTGGGAAGGTCTGCAGGTTTCCGAGGGGTGGAGAGGGTGATGGAGGGGAATCTGCCAGCGTGGCTAGGGAGCAGCCTCAAGCCAGTCGTTCCGTGCCACAGTTGCTGCATCCAGAGCCAGGGACCAAGCAGAGTATGGTACAGTGAGTGGCCAAGGATAGAGACATAGTGGACAGAGCCCACAAACTCCCAGGCTGGTTCAGGGGCTCTCAGACCCCACTAATCATCACATTCCAAGGAGATGTGAACACAGCTTTCTGGCCCAGGGCATCTGGACTGGGCTCTGCTCTCTTGGTTCCGACTTCCCAAGCATCGGGCTATTCTCTGCCTGATGGTGAGAACAAAGGGGAACCATGCCAGTTAGAACAGCTGAGCCGACACTGCGAGATGTGGGAGGAGCTGGAACTGAAGCTTCTGGAAAGTTCACTGAGGATCAGTTCATTCATGCTAGCACCACAGGCAGAGCCTGAGACCATGCAGAGCAGGCAGGTGGCCTATGTCTGATGGAGAAAGTTCAGAGACTGGAACTGATTCTGTATACTCTGTCACAGCCTTTGAAAAGTGTTACTTTCTCCCCAGAGGACAGCAGCGTTAATCAGGTGGTCCCTACCCTGTTCTGTATCACCTTTCTGCACATAGGACGTTTGAAGGGGTAAAAGCGTAGGGCCTTGAGAGGTGAGCACCTTCATTCCAGCCAGCAGACATTCTGCTCCTCTAAAGTTCAACCTCCTTACCTGGCAAAATAGACCTGACTGATATCTCCTACTGGAGTCAGGCCACAACTCTGGCCTGAACCCCTTCCCAGCTTCCGTAGCTTCTCCCCTCTTAGCTACAGCTGCAGGCTGGGCTGACAGTCTCCAAAAGTCTGCCTCCAGGCCGTGGGAATGGTCACCTCTGAGCGACTGACCCTGCAGCACTCTGGGGCCTGCTATTTTTATCTTCCAAAAGCTAGTCTCTGTCAATTTCAGGCAGAGCCGGCCTCTGCAGTTTGCCAGTCTTGCCAGCATGAGCTCAGATGTGACCTCAGACCAGCGAAACCGCCAGCCAAGGAGACAGACGCATGCAATCCCATTTTCCAGTAAGAAGCCTATTGTTGGTGTTTGTAGGAACTGTAGGCAGCAGCCCCCAGGCGTGGGGCATTAAGGCAATGACCACAACACAGATCGAGCGCATTAAGCCGCACGAATGCTTGCATGTCCACCTAGATGAGGAGGCAGACCTCTGGCACACCGCAAAGGCCTCCCTCTTGGGCCTCCCTCAGTTTCCTGCTGCAGATGACCACGAGTGGGCACCCCTTGGCCAGTCATGGAATGGGAACCACAGGGCCTAAGGGTGGCAGAGCCAAACAGAGCTGAGTCCCATGGGGACTTCCTAAAGGAATAGGCTGTCCAGGGGACCTGCAGTATTCACTAGAAGCTGGCAGTTGTATCACCAAGAGAGGATGGCATGGGTCCCCAGAGCTGCTGCTTGCCCTCCAGGTCCCTCCCTGATGTTTGGGCCTCAGACCATATCCACCCCGTGTCCTGTGGCTGTGGAGCACAGCTCTCTGAGCCTGGCTTCCCAGGCTAAGACCTGGCAGTCGCTCCACCTTCAAGAGGAGCTTGAGCTTGTGCTATAGTTACCTTCTCATTTCTGGAACGAATCAGCTGTTGGAAGGAAAGGTTTTATTCCCAGTGTTGAAGGGAAGCTTCATGATGGCAGGGGTAAGCATGGCGTGAGCAGAGCCTGGTGGAAACAGCAGAGGGGGAGGGGAGCTGGCTCTAACACCCCAGACCTGCTCCTAACAAGACACCTCCTCCAGGAAGGCTCTACCTCCCAAAATGCAATCAGCTGGGGACCAGGCATTCAAACCATGATGTTACGGGGCACATCTGATTCAGACCAGACCAGCATGTTATTAGGCCTGTGAGCACATGGTGGCAAGTCCCAAGTGAGACTTCTAGGTTAGGAGATACCTGGCCAGGGCTTAGCCTAGATAGCCATTTGTTTCTCCCTGTCCTTCCCAGCACCAGCCAGGCCCCAACACCATGCTTGGCTCCTTCAGTAGCTAGTCTCCCTGCTCCGTTGTCAGATCATGGCAAAGGTGTTCCTAGCAGGAGCTCAAACCTTCCTCTTCTCCCCTCCTCCACTGACCTGCTTGTCTCCCCTGGGCCAGGAAGCCCTGTAGGTTGGACATAAGAGCACCACACCTTGTGTTTTGTCTGTTTTGTCTCCAGTTCCAGGAAGCCTAAGAAATGCCCAGAAGTGGCCCTAAAGTCCAAGCCTTCACCCCGGCTCACCATCTTTGATGAGGAAGTGGACCCTGACGAAGGGCTTTTCAGCCCAGACAAGAAGCTGTCCCTCCAGAAACCCTCAGAAAACACAGCAGAGGACTGTAAGTACAGCCCCACTGTGAGTTCCTTTGGTTCTCAGGGCCTCTGTCACTGAGCAGGCCTGGGACCTGACACATGAGAATAGAATGTAGGTCTCTTCATTGTCCTGTTTAGACTGGACATAGATTTGTATTATAGAGGTTTCCTACTGGACAAATAAAGCCTCATACCTGATGTCCCCACATTTGGGAGCATTCTAGAGCTGTACATGTATTCTAACTATCCTACAGAGAATGGTGACAGCTCTTTGTTGCTTGGAGACCTGGTGCTTTGGTTACATCTACAACCACATGGTCGGGTACCCAGGCTTCCAGACACCATTTAGTAGAAAGAGGATGCAGGGCCGCCGTGGGCATATGCACGACTGTGATTTTAATATGAGTTTGTATCATCTCCATGGACTCCTGTGAGGCTCTGTGCACACTTGGCAGAGCAAAAGCTCAGCAGCTTTGGGACTCTTCACCTGTCCATGGTCCGACTTTCCTTAGGCCCGCCTGGGTACCCTTCCCCAGGGAGGATGCTCATGACACCCATTGATTCAGCCAGCACCTAGTGAGCATACACCAAGGGCGGGCCAGGCTCAAGTCTCCACCCTCAGGACCTTGGCGCCCCAGAGGGAGAGACAGGACATTGCCTAAAACTTACAGCATGGCATGAGTCTGTACAAGAGCTTTGCAGAAACAAGGCTTTCCCACAAGTCAGCAGGAAAGACGTCCTTGGTAGGATTGCCTGGGCTGGTTTTCCAAAGATCATCAGAGCTGGGTGCAATGGCACACGCCTTTATTAATCCCAGCACTGGGAAGCAGAGATAGGAGGATCGCCATGAGTTTGAGGCCACCCTGAGACTACATAGTGAATTCCAGGTCAGCCTGGGCTAGAGCAAGACCCTATCTCAAAAAAACAACAACAACAAAAAGATCATCAGCAGGTCCACTGGGGAAAGGTGCTCCAGGTAGAAGCCATGATGGATGCTCCCAGAAGGCAGCCAAAACCAGCTTGGGTGAGAAATGGCTAGAGAGGCCCAGCCTCCTGGAGGGTGGAGACTGTGGGCTATTTCCTTCTCTTCATCATTAGCTAGCAGGAGGAGTCCCTGGAAGACCTTGTTGCAATGAGGGAGCTCCAGGAGCTGGAGAACCTGGTGCAGTGTGCTGAGAGGCCACTTCCCCTGAGGCCTGGAAAGGAGCCAGGTTGAGGTGGCCAGGCTGTGCAACCCCTCAGAACTGCTGTGCCCTCACTGTCCCCCTGCCTTCACCATGGCTCCTTCCCTCGCCTGCTCCCCAGCAGCTGAAGACGGGCCAGGACTGCTCTGACCGCTCTGCTGCTCCTTCCCACAGCCCTGAGGCTATTTGATGACCCTGACCTTGGTGGAGCTGTCCCCCTGGGGGACCCCTTACTGCTGCCAGTTGCCTATGAGAGAGGAGGGCCCACACCCCGCCCAGGACACAGCGCTGCCTCCAAGGAGCTGTTCAGGTACCACTGTTCCCAGAGGAGCCAGGGACTCACCGGCCTCCGACTGGCTGCAAGGGAGGAAGGAATCCAGGCCTGCGCACATCCTGCAGCCAGGATGGCCCAGAGGCGGTGCAGCCACTCTGTCTTACAGTCATGTTTCACTAGTTTGTATTAAGTAATAACTAATCACACAACTCGAAAGCAAGTAGAAATGGCATAAGTAGGTTTGGGAACATATAAAACTGACCCTTAAGAACATGTGACTTGTTCAGAGGGAGCAAATACACGGCTGTCTACAAGCTCCTGTCAGCGGGAAAGGAAAGCCCAGACTAAACTTACATGAAGGTCAATGTTGGAAGTTGACTGCAATTTCCTGACAGCTTGCTGTCTGTTCTGCAGTATAGAAGACCCTCCTCATGTAGCCCCTAAAGTGATGCTACTCTCCGCCATTAAGATAGAATGGGAGAAGCCACCTGCCCAAGGCTAAATCTTGGGGGGTACTGTGTTGGCCTGCCTCCGAATGCTTGTCTCTTCCCACCACCTCCCCATCCTTCCCCCAAGTTGCAGGTGTGTTTTGGAAATTCTCAGCTGTCTCTTCCCAGGAATCGTTTATGTGGCGCCAAGGCATGTGGTCCCTGCAGGCTGTCATCGCACCCCTTGTTAGCAGCCTCGGGCTGTTAGACAGCCCTCTAGGTGCCCGCCAAGCCTGAGTCATCATGATGGCTTCTTGTATTTACATGTCCCCAAGGCCCCTGGCATCTGTTCATTCTTCATGATGTGTCCTTGCTCCTGACATCCCAGCCAGCTGGGCGGAACCAGGATCATTGTTATTCAGTTGGGGAGGAAACTGAGGCATAGGGAAGCCAACTCTAGCCACCTTGGACAGGCTGGGCATAATCCCAGTGGGACAGCGCTCATGGGACCTTTATAGCCTAGCATATTCTGACTGTTGCTTCCACATTCTACAAGCATGGTACTGTGAGGTGTGACAAGGCTGTCCTCATAGGGTTCCTAGCCCAGGTGATACCAACTTAAAGCCGAACTCCTGCACTTTTGTCACATACAAGCAAACAGCATGAAGCAGTTCATGTCCTTATTGATCCCTGGAACTCTTCCTTTGTAATGTCAGCAACCTGCACAGCCCTTGGGAATCACAGTGAAAACTGTGAGCCTTGCATCCCTGCCTTCACTTAACAGACATCTGGTGGCAAAAATTTACCTTTTTGAAAGCAAGAGCCAGATTTTCTTTTTTGTGTCTGCTCCATTCCTGTTCAGGCAATAACTGGACTTGGTTTTAATTCATTCAGGCTTTCACCCCTCCCTCAGTCAGTCACTTGCCTCAGGCATCATCACGGGTGGTGCTCCAAGCAGGGTTTAGCATCTGAGAAGCCACCTTGCCCCCCCCCCATCTTCAGTTTGAGCTTCAGCCAGTGCTGTCCTCTGCAGGGGCTCCAGGAGGTTCTTGCCCCTCACTGGCTGACCTCACACCAGCTAGAGCTGCGAGAGAGCAGAGCTAGGCTTCATTTAATGAGACATGTTCCAGCATGACTCGGGGAGCCCCGATTGAAAGGATACTCAGACAAAGGAAGCCCATGCCACCACCAGTATCCCAAGAGCGGCCATATTGCCCATGCCATAGCCAGCCACCCATGATATCCTCCACCCCAGGAACTCCAACTTGACTAGTTCCTTCCTTTTAAGGCCAAGTCTCACTCTAGTCCAGGCTGACCTCGAATTCATGGCCTCAGCTGAGACTAAAGGTGTGCACCACCATGCCTGGCTTGTAGTTCCTATTTTTGCTGGATTTTTTTTAAAGTATGTGTGCAAGTGCACATGCACGTCAAGGGCAAAGGTTGACGTTGGGGTTCTTCCTCAGCTGTTCTCCACTTTATTCTTTGAGACAGAGTTTCTCATTGAGCCCACTGGACTGGCTACTCGGTGAGCTCTGAGGGCTCCTGTTCTGCCTCCTCAGTGCTAGATTATATGCACACACCACGCCTGGCATGTTTTGTGGGCACTGGGTATCCAAACTTAGGTCTTTTGCTTGTGTGTCAAGCACTTTACCCAACAAGCCATTTCCCAGCCCTGTAATGGATCTAAAGCATCATGGCTTTGGCCCTTAGCTGCTGCTTTATTTTCCTAAGGGCTTCTATGTGGGAATAATTCTGAGCTATTCCTGGTTCCCTTGGCCTCCACTTTCAGATGCAAATGGAGTCAGGACCCTGTGAGTCCAGGAACAGCTACTATTTAGTGAGAACAAGATACAGGTGGGCGAGGCTGGCAGGTACAGCCTGTCCATGAGTGATGACTCCCCAAAATTCCCTAAGCTCCCAGCAACTGGTTTGTGCAGGCAGCCCTCTGGGGATGCTGTGCTGGACACCTCTGTGTTCCCCTAGGCCTTGCAGGGCCAGAGCATTCTGACCAAACACACTTCCTGTCTGCCCCTGCCCCACCCCTCCAGTACTGCTGACATCTGAACTGGACTACTTATGCTGCCCAGGGCAGAGAGCCCCTGTGTGGGCCTGCATGGCTCCTCCTGCCTCTTTCTCATTCTGGCTGTCCAACCTTGCTCTCTGCCACTCCCTTCTCCAGGATCTTCTCAGTTCATGATGGGCCCTCCCTCCTTCCCTTCCTCAGACAGCCTTCCTGCCTGTGGCAGCCTGCCTTTCTCCAGTGCTCAGCAACTACTTCTTGGACCCTGTCATTATCAGATCTGCCCGGCCAGCTGAGCTGGGCCACCCTGTGAGGAGGCTCCTTTATACCTGATGTGTGCTCTGCTCAGCCCCATGGAGATCGGTGGAAGCCAAGGAGCGGAGCGCAGCATTCTCTTGTGAAGCTCTTCCCATGTGTCTGTCAACTGACTCTGCATGACTGAGGAATATATAGAGAGAAACATGAGCGAAGGACACCACATCCCCAAAGCTAGAAACAGGGCCTCTGTGCACACATACTCAGGAAGGCAAATCCCCCGAGGGCCAGCCACTCACAAAGCACCATGGAGCCCAAGACAAGGCCCTGTGCCTCTTTAAGCTCAGCTTTCGCAGCTATAAAACAAAGCTCATGTCTGCTACCAGCCTGTTTTGAGATCATCAAATGAGCTAACAAATAAGGAAGTGCCTGACCTGATTGGTGGTCAGCAGAGCACCAAGTGGTTGATAGTCTCCACCAGGAACTGTCACCACGAGCTCACCAGAGCAAGAGCTTGTCTCTTGCCATTCATCACCTGAGGATGGTCCTCTGTGCCGTTCACCACCACAGCCTTTAGTCCCACCTGCCAGTGGGCAGTGAGAGATCTTTGCCATGACCCAGGCTGAGGCCACTGTAGCCCTTGCTGGGCTCTTTCCAGCAACTGGGTGGCCCATGGAAGGGCACTGAGGTAGGCAGAGCCCACATAATAGCTCAGAGCTCCACATTTACTCTTGGTAAACTTTGCTTGGTGAATTTGGTTTGGCTTCATGTTGGGCCTACCACGTCAGACACTGCCACCTTCTAGTACCCTCAAGGTGGACCACGTGGCCTCCGGACTGTAGATTCCTGCATCTAAGGAGCTCAGCACAGAACAGGAGCCTCCAGAAGGCAGTGGCCAGTTCATTCTTTCTTCTCCCTTCCTCCTTTTCTTTTGTTCATTCTTCAGGCATATGTGTGTGCGTGCGTGCGTGCGTGCGTGCGTGTGTATGTGTGTGTGTAAGCCAGAAGACGGCTTTGGGTGCCATTCCTCAGCAACACCATCCACCTTGATTTTTTTTCCTCACTGTAAGTTTATTGTAAGATAATTTACAAATATCTTGCTGTCATTAGTCATTCAAACAGTGGACTAAATTTCTCCTGACAAAGATAGCAGTCAGTTAAAGCACAAAATTAGCTTGCCGAATTTTCCTTCTTTACCTCTTGTTTGAGGATGGAACTTGATTTTCATTAATCCAGAGCAGCAGCACCAGAGATAATTTCAATCAACTCTTTGGTGATGACGGCTTGGCGGGTGCGGTTGAACGTCAGAGACAATTTGTCAATCATTTCAGACGCGTTCTTGCTGGCGTTGTCCATAGCTGTCATCCTGGCATCTGCTCGCTGGTGGTGGATTCCTTCAGGGAGTCGGAGATGGTGTTCTTGGTAATTCTGCAGCACATTGGCATCAACGTTGTCATAGGACGCTCGTGCTCAGCCGTATTTTGCTGCTGCCACCATTTTCATGGGCTTGATAATTTTCTGGATGTTTTTGATTGATTGACTTCAGTCTCCTGGCAATATCTTCTAGAGTTGCCGTGTTTCAAATTTGGATCCCTGCTGCTTGCTAAAGGTCGGGTAGACGGGGCCCACCTTGATTTTGAGACAGAGTCTCATGGCTTGGATCTCACCAAGTAAGCTACGCTGGCCAGACAGCAAGCTCCAGGGATCCTCTCATGTCTGCCTCCCCTGAACTGGGATGACAAGTACATGCCACCACGCCAAACATTTTCTCCTGGGTTCTGGGGCTCAAACTCGGGTTCTCATGCTTGTGAAGCAAGCACTTTACCAACTGAGCCATCTCCCCAGCCTGGCCAGTCATTTCTAAAGGAACAGCAAGGAACGTTCCCTGAGAGACCAGTGGGTTTAATGTGGGGTCACCACTAAGGGCCTATCCTTGCTCCTATGAAGGTGGAGGGCATTTAGAGCCCTGCCCTTGGGCTTCTCAGTACTGGTGGGGTGCTACAATGGCGGGGCTTTGGCTTGAGGCAGAAGGGCTCCAGGTAGCTGCTTGGCTCCCACGTGGGGAACGGCATGGCCTGGAGCCCTTGCCCCTCTGTCAAGGGTGCTCATCCTCAAGGCTGCTCCCTTTGGTTCCCCAGGGTTGAAGAGGACCTGGACCAGATTCTGAACCTGGGGGCTGAACCCAAACCCAAACCCCAGCCTAAGCCTAAGCCCCCAGTAGCAGCTAAACCAGCACTGGCCAAGAAACCAGTCATGTCCCGCTCTGAGGGCCAAGCTGAAGCTGGGATAGGAACACAGAAGCAGCAACAGATCCAAGCCATGGATGAGATGGACATCTTGCAATACATCCGGGATCATGATACAACTGCTCAAGCCGCCCCCAGCCTCTTCTGACCTCCACCCCTGCTGGGCCTGGGACTGCCACACCCTCCTGGGCAGGCCTGTGTATGAGTAGTAGGTGGGCTCTTTCTCCAGGACTAGGACCTGTGACCCCAGGCCCCAGTACCCACTGCCACATCATTTCCTTTCTCCTGGGCTACGAGCTCAACGAGGAGAAGGCACCATAGGAATCAAAACCCACATTGTCCCAGTCCGGCCTACTGTGGACAGTAAATGTAGGCGTGCCTTGCTGCATGGGAATGTGTCCCCAAATGGAGTGAAACATGGGAGGGCCCCAGGGCAATGTCCCATGGGCCAAGGACACCTCCTACCCACTTGTACCCACTGGCTCTGCCAGCCCAGCACAGGAAGGATGGCCTGGCTAGCCTGAGCCTGGGCTGGGCTAGGCTGAGGGACTACCAGGCATGTGGAGTCTACTCAAGGGGAACTCTGGGTAAAAGTCCAACTGTCCAGTTGACCTGACAGGCTAGAGTCTCCTCTGGTTTCCAGAGCTGAGGGGAAAAGCCAGGCCCAGTCCTGCCTTTCACTTCCTTCTCCAGAAAGGACCTGGCCAGCCCATGGCCCCCTTCATCTGCCATTGCAGCTCTCAGCAAAGTGGACCATAGCTTTGTTCAGAGCTTGCCTGGGCCTGGAGTTTGGGGTGCTGTCTCCTCCCCATGTGGTGTAAGGTTGCCAGGCCCTTCATAGCTTCAGGGTCTTAACTTGCTCAGTGGCCTTTCTCTGGTAGAGCTGCCAGCCCAGGGCATCGGAGCTGTGCCCCAGGGTGGGCACCATGCTTCAGACTTCCTCCTGACTGTATGATGCCACGTGGAGTGAAGAACGTTAGGTGGTCTTTCTTGGATATATTCTTCATGTTTAAAACTAATGTTTGATGAAACATGATGATGTTTCTGTTTGTAACTTTAAAACTTTTTGTTGTCTTTTCTTAGTTTTTTTTTGGTTTTTTTGTAATGTGATAGTTTTCAACAATGCAATCGTTTTATTCCTTTGCTCCATCCTGCCTGACAAGCATTGGAAGTGCCCAGTTGGATCCAGGATCCTCCAGGCCAGTTGTTCGCTGCTGTGAGACTCTGGGATCCCCAGCTCCTTCTTGTTCAGGACCTACAATGTCAGGCTGGGAGCACCAAATCTGACCTGTCCTGTCTGTTACCATGTCCCTTGTCAGCTACCTAGTCCTGGACGGGCCACCTGCTGGGCCAAGTGAATGGGTGTGGATGGTGTTGGGCAGAAACCCAAAATTCTCTTATGACTTCTGAGTGGAGGGTCTCTCTTCCCTGAACCCAGAGCCCAGAGCTGGCTCTAGGATAGCATCCACCATGGCTCCCACTTCCCTTGGTCCCAGTGCTCAGTTCAGTGTCCCACACCCCTGCTGACTGCAGGGAAAAGTGTCGGTAGTTGGGGGGAGACCATGAGACCCAGTCTTCCTCTGTGAAGTTGCCTGGCTCTAGCCCTGAGCCTCCTCAGGCCCTTCCCGCTCCCCACCCTCTCCTTGGTGCCTTGGCCACCAACCAGCTCCCTCCCCCACCTGCTTTGGGGGCAGTTGGCATAGGAACACAGGGTACGGCAAGCAAGGTGACCATGGGTCCCACTGCCTGGCTGGGGTTCCTGACAGAACCTAGCTACCACTCTGGTGGATTTTGCCTGCTGTGGGACTAGCCTCCTGCATAGCCTGGAGCTCTGGGATTCCCTGATATAGGTTTT